>JAVJIF010028302.1:0-18416 GCA_038442645.1 Agave tequilana | reverse complement strand
CGCACGCCAAAAAGCAGATGTCCCTTCGGCTCCACAGGACACGTGGTAGTGCACTCATGGCATGGCACGGATTCGCACCCAACAGCCGCGCCTCTTCAATGGACGCGTCCTTCAGCACGCCATAGTTGCGTCCAGAAAGTCGCGTCTTTACTCAAAAAAGATGCGTCTCTCTAAAAGTTTGCATCCTTTCAATCCGGCCTAAACATCGCGTCTGCCTTGCGGAATATCAGTCGCGTCTTTAAAGCAGCTGGCATTCAGTCCTTGCTTCTGCAAATCAGTTCAACAGTACACTGCAAAGCAGATGACCGTCCACTCCTGGCTTTAAAGGGCACCCACGACAGACTTAAAGCAATCGGGGAGGTTTAGAGTGTGCATCTAGACACTCAACCCGATCAACTTTGGTGGCTTCAAAGAGTTCCACAGTACACTCACGAAGACCATACTCCAGACAAGATCAAACCGAAGCATTGACAGTCCAGTCACAAGGGTGAGCTCAGCTAGAGTCCAAAGTATTTCGAAATCCGTCCCACTTAACTGCGAATGTCGAAAACTTTGGAGGGGTTTCTGTAGGCTGTCTAAAAATCACTACAAGACAAGCCATTGAAAAGCAGAATTTTTACCCGCGTCTCAGTCGCACCAAGGCGCGAGGGGTCCAACCCGCATCTCAGCCGCTCCAGGGCGCGAGGGTCGAAACCCGCGTCTCACCGCTCCAGGGCGCGAGGGTCGAAACCCGCGTCTCAGCCGCTCCAAGGCGCGAGGGTCGAAACCCGCGTCTCAGCCGTCCAGGGCGCGAGGGTCGAAACC
This sequence comes from Agave tequilana, assembly GCA_038442645.1. Taxonomy (NCBI): domain Eukaryota; kingdom Viridiplantae; phylum Streptophyta; class Magnoliopsida; order Asparagales; family Asparagaceae; genus Agave; species Agave tequilana. The sequence continues at coordinate 17,612 of JAVJIF010028302.1, read as the reverse complement.
CGCATCTCAGCCGCACCAAGGCGCGAGGGTCGAAACCCGCGTCTCAGCCGCTCCAAGGCGTGAGGCGAAACCCGCGTCTCAGCAGCTCCAAGGCGCGTGGGTTGACACTAGCGTCTCAGTTGTAACCGTCCCGGTTTCGGGGCCAATCACGGCCCACATAACGAGGAAGGTTAGCCCCCATTATGGAGTGTTTTTAGGAGGCACGTACGCCCCTAAAACCCTATAAATAGCCCCGTCGCTATGGAAGAAGGGGTCGGATGATTTTTGGGAAAAAAAAGCTCTGAGAGAAAAGAGAGAAACCCTTCAAGAACTTGCTGTGTTCAAGTTGCTCTTTGCCTACCTTCTCTTTGAGAGTTTTGGTAGACAGAGTTGTGTCACTCCGTCAACCACCCGAAGAGAAAAAGCCCCAGAAGATCTCGACGTTCACCCGGTCAACGGAGAACAAGATTCACTCTCCATCACCACACGAAGAACCCAGCTTAAACAAAGGAGGATTCAAGACTCAACATCCTCCCTCCCTTGTAATCGGAAGACCGATCTGTTGTAATTTTCTATCCAATCAAAAGAATTTACAATCGAATCCTTCTTTTTCCAACGCATACAGTTCTGTGCACTTGGTTGACCGCTCGGTCGACTGACTTCTGTCTCTCGTCGACCGGCAGAAGGCCAGGTCAGCACATCTTAAGGATTTAAACTTGGTCTTTTTAACTTCAATAAAATCTCATAAAATCACATAAAATCTACAAAAATAAGTTCATTAACATACTTTGAAGTACACATATGTGTGATCAAAAATCAACACATATTACAAATATTTTAAACCATTTTTGTGATACAGAAATTTTGCCTTAAACAAAAATCCATATTTTCAAAATCAATCTTTAATTTGAAAAATGAAATTTTTCAAAACTTTCTCCAAATATAAAAACAATAGATTTTAAATACTTTTGAAGCTTAGTGTGTATAGATATGATCCAATACACATATAAGTTGAATATCTATATTTTTGACAATAAGCTTTAAAAAAGTTTTGATAAATACAAAACTCAAAACATATGATATAGAATAAAACAAATAATTTTTTCTAACCATTTGAACCAACAATGTGCATGGGTGAAATCTAGAACACATATAAACCATATAAACTTGTTTTGATGAACTCTAATCATGAAACATAAAGGATGTATACTTTGAAGCTCAAAAATCAAAACGGTATTTTCTAAAATCAAAATTATTCTTATGAAAACACATATAAATTTGTATGTGTATGTGCATGAGCTTGAGCAATCCACAACTAATCTATCCTTTCAGTTGTCTAAACTAAAATCTTAACACTTACAAACATGACACAAGTCTTCTTAAAAATCTTCTTCTGAAAATCTATTCTCCTTCTTGACTTGGTCCAAACTTAATCCAATGAGTTAGACTCCTCTTGAGTACTTAATGCGATCTTGATGCGCGAGCTCTTGAACAACACGTGCTAACTTCAAAACTTGACTTTAAATTTTTGTTGAAGCTGAACACTGACTAAGATCTTGACAGTAAATCTGAAAACTATATAAACACAAGATCATTAGTACTAAACTATATGAATTAATCATCATCAAAACTAGAGCGATGGGCCTTTGGGCTAACACATAAGACCGCTCTTATTAGGAAGAACATCATGCAGTTCAAGTAAGAACCTGGTGAACCATTTTGGAGGTACTTTGAACGCTTTAAAGATCTCATTATCCAATGTCCTCATTATAGAATAAAGAAATGGCGACAATGCCAAATTCTCTATGACAGTTTAGACTACTCAACTAGTACCCTCTTAGAAACCATATGCCAAGGGGGATTCATGCAAAAGGATGAAAATGAAGGATGGGATTTATATGAGAATCTAGCTAAAAAGACCATCCAATGGGAACTAACTAATGAAAACTCTAGGAATTCAAACTCCATCTCTTCAAAAGGAGGTCTCTATTCAATTGAATCAATCATAGCTGCCGAGGCTAGAATAGTAAACCTAGCGAGAAGACTGAAAGCTTTAGAAACTAAGGAAACCAACTCCAGTCAATCAAGTAAGCCCAAACTAATTTTCAACTCTGGGTTGTACTTACTGTCAAGCCATGAATCATGTTGAGGAGGAGTGTCCAGTGTTCTAAGCTCAACAACAAATTTTCTATACTGATGAATGTGGCCTTTTTAAGGCCCAACAATAATCCCTACGGACCAAAGTACAATCCTGACTGAAGAAATCACCTGAATTCTTAAGAGCCAAAACAACAATGATCACTAAAGATCAAACCATTCAAACCACTTCCAACATTCCAATCATCAACCCATTTTTCAAATTACCATCACAACTCTTTCAACCATCAACCCAATGTTCCAAATTGTCAACAAAACTTTCCCAACCAAGCTCCATAATTTTTCTTCCAAAATCCTCCACTTGAGAAGAGAATGACTGATTTTGAAGAAAACATGGAAAGTACATGAAGAACCAAGAGTCCCTCATGCAAACAATACAGAACACCATACACATGCCATAACGAGGTTAGAGATTCAAATGAGCCAATTCACAAAATAAGAGGTTAAAGGGTACCTTGCTAGTCAGCCAGTAACGAATCCTAAGAATTCTCGCCAAGCCCATTTGGCTGAGGATCAACCGTTGGATCAATGTAATGTTATTCATACATTGAGGTCGGGAAAAAAATAGTTGATAATCAAGTTTCAACACCATCCAATCCCATTCAGCACAACCACACACAAGCATCCACCTTATCTAGTCCCAATCCTTTCAAATCTGACGAGTCTGAAAAGGATAAGTCAACTAGTCAGGTACACAAGCCTACAGTACCATTTTCCAATAAGCTGAAGAACAATAAGAAAAATACACACATGGATAAGATAATTGAGATTTTCAATCAAGTCAAGATAAACGTGCCCTTCTTGATGTGATTCAACAAGTCCCGTCATATGCCGAATTTCTAAGGACCTGTACACCAAGAAGAGAAAGACTAACGATCCAAAAAGGTCCTTTTAGCCACTAACATTAGTGAGCTACTGTCGGGTCCATCCTTGTCAAGTACAAGAATTACAGTTTTCCTACTATTGCTTGCACAATAGGACAAGCTGAAATTAGTCGTGCACTACTTGACTTGGGAGAAAGTATCAACTTGCTCCCCTTCTCAGTTTATCAACAACTTAGGTTAGGTTACCTTAGTCCAACTCGAGTTACCATCCAACTGGATGACTGTTCAGTGAAAATTCCTAAGGAGAAAATTAATGATGTCCTTATTCGGGTCGGGGGTTTATCTGCCTCATTGATTTTATAGTTCTTGAGACACAACCTGTGTCAAATTCTAGGGCTCAAACTCCCATTATCCTAGGGTGCCCATTCCTTGCTACTGCAAATGCTATTATTAACTGTAGAAATGGGTCCATGAGTTAATTATTAGAGACATGACTAGAAAAGTCAATGTCTTTAACCTAGAAAAGCAACACCGTGATATTGAGGATAAAACATTTGAAGTCAACCTCATTGAGAACTTGACTAGTGAACATGGAGAAGAATTGGAACTAGAACCTAATTGTGACTTCAAGTTAGAGTCTGAAGACTTTAACCTAGATCAGATTGTGGAGTCTGCTGTGATTGGGCCTCAAACCTTATTTCACCAAATATGGAGCCAATAAACTTGACTTTCCTTCCAATGAGCCGTCCCCTTCCTTAGAGTTTAAAGCCCTACCTATTCATCTCAAGAATATCTATCTAAGTGAACAAGAGACTTTTTCCATCATTTTTGCATCCCATTTAAATGACGGGGAAGAGAGAATCTTAAAATAATTCTTAGAAGATATAAGAAAGCCATTGGATGGACTATGACTGACATAAGGGATTGAGTCCAGCCATCGTTCAACATCGCATTCATCTTAAGAGAGACCCGCAGCGTAGGTTAAACTCTATAAATACAAGTGGATGTTCGTGTTGAAATTTTGAAACACCTAGACAATGGGATCATTTATCTCATTTGTGCCAGCCAATGGGTCAGTCCTATTCACGCAGTTTTGAGAAAATCTGAGTTTACCGTAGTGTAAAACAAGAACAAAGAGTTGGTCCAAACTCGACTCCCACAAAAAGTCCGAGTTTCCATTGACTATAGGAATTGAATGTAGCCACTCGTAAGGACAAGTTTTCTCTTCCTTTATTGACCAAATGCTAGAACGATTAGCTGACCATAAGTATTATTGTTTCTTGGACAGATATTCGGGGTACAATCAAATTCCCAAAGCTTCCAAGGATCAAGAGAAGATGACATTTACATGTCCATTTGGGACTTTTGCCTATCACCGAATGCCTTTCAGTTTGTGCAACGCTCCTACAACATTTCAACGTTGCATGATGAGTTTATTTCTAACATAATAGAATAATTCTTAGAAATCTTCATGAATGATTTCTCCATCTATGGAGATTCATTCAATCAATATCTTCAGAATTTGTCCTCCAACGTTGTGCTGAGAAAAATCTGACACTAAACTGGGAGAAATGCCACTCATGGTAAGTCATAGAATTGTCTTGGGACATAAAATCTCTAAGAAAGAAATTGAAGTGGATAGAGCCAAGATTGACATTATACCTAAGCTTCCCATGCCCAAATGCATGAAAGATATTCAATCCTTCTTAGGACACACCGGTTTCTACGAAGATTTATCAAGGACTTTAGCAAGATTGCTAGACCCTTGAATATCTTTTAGCTAAGAATGTGTCCTTCAGTTTTGATCATGAATGTATAACTTCTTGGGAGAAACTTAAGAAAGCTTATTTCTACACCAATCATATCTGCACTGGATGGCCAAAGCCATTCGAAATCATGTGCGACGCTTCTGATTTTGCCATAGGCACTGTCTTAGGACAACGTATTGATAATAAGTAGTACGTGATTTACTACTCTAGTGGGACTCTCAACGATTCTCAAATGAACTACACTACAACTGAGAAGGAATTCTTGGCAGTAATGTTTGCTTTAGAGAAATTTGTCCCTACTTACTACGGTCCAAAACTATAATTTTCACTGATCATTCTGCGCTAAGATACCTAATGGAGAAGAAAGATGCCAAGGCCTGACTAATTCGTTGGATCATACTACTTCACGAATTTGATCTCGAGATTCGAGATAAAAAAGGCATAAAAAAACATTGTTGCTAACTATCTCTCGTGTATTCTAAACGCTCCTTGCAACGAAGTGCCCATCAATGATGACTTTCCTGACGAAAAACTCTTAGCTGTCTTTAGGGCACCTTGTTTGCCGATATAATGAACTACTTAGTCACAAACCAAGCTTCGTCTCATTGGTCTAAAAATGATGTATATCATTTCTTATCTCAAATCTGGTATTTCTTTTTGGTGGAACCATATCTTTTCAAGTAATATACCAACCAAATCATTAAGACATGCATTCTAGATGAAGAAATCAAGTGTGTTTTGTCTTTCTGTCACGAGCTTACATACGGTGGACACTTTGGTCCCCGCAAGACTGCTGAAAAGGTGCCACAAGTGGATTTATTGACCCGCTTTGTTCAAAGATGCCAATGAATTTTACAACACATACCTTAGATGCCAAATGGTAGGAAGGATCTCGAAACGAGATATGATGCTTCTCAACCCAATTCTAGAAATAGAACTCTTTGATTTTTGGGGCATCGACTTTATAGGTCCATTTCTTAATTCATTTAGAAACCAATACAATTGGTTGCTGTGGACTATGTGTCCAAGTGGGTTGAAGCCATTCTAAGTAAAACTAATTATAACAAAGTTGTTATAAAGTTTTTAAAAGAGAACATTTTCTCAAACTTCAGAATCACTCGTGCTATCATCAGTGATAATGGTACTCACTTTTTGAAAATACAATTTGACTCCTTACTTTGATTAATAACACATTTTTGAATAGAGATAAAGTTTAGGAATGAAAATTTTAATTTTTCTATAACTTATAGGTTACTTGAACTCTTACAATAATACCTCAAATATTTTCTCTCTTTTTAAAATAATTTTCGAAAATACTAACACTTTTCTCTTTCTTTATAGATTTTGTGGGTGCAATCCACTGAAAATCCTCACGAGATAAAACTTGTCCTCTAGGGGTAACCTAGAGGTTTAACAACTTGTTGAATATACTCAGTGCAATCGAGTGACCTGCGAAAGTGGTCCAAATAATTTCATAGGATTAGTTTTGATGTTTTGCTCAAGGGCAAGCAAAAGATATGTGTGGGGGTGTGATCAGTCACTGATATTGTATATATATATTATCACATTCTTATATTTATTATCAAATAAACTATTATTTAGTCTTGTTTTTATTTAATAATGTGCAGGCCCATTACTAATGGAGGTAGAAGAAAATTGAGCCCAAAAGCCTGCTTTAATTCTGATTTAAATCTTAATTAAAGAGGGATAAATATTCAAGAGGATATTGATGATTCCAGCTGAATATCAACGTATATCAGGGAGGATCAAATCAAATAAAATAGATTAATTCAGATTTATACAAATCTATATCGATTAGCTTGAGAATCATCGAAAATCAGATCAGAACCAGAGACCAATAGCAAATCCAGTCGGACAAAAGGGGATGAAATCACACGCTATCAATATCTCCCCCTGGATGTGGCCACATCCAGGCTGCGAAAACGCGGCCAAAGCCATGTTTTCGTGGCCAAGTGGTGGAGATAAGGGGAGTGTTTTTCCCCTTATCTCCACACTCCTCTCCCCTTTGGTTTTTGTCTATAAAAAGCAGAGAGTTTACTAAAGAAGGAAAGGAAGACTAGTTTAATTTTAGCTTTATTTTCAATTTAGGATCATTGTTAGATAGTTTTATGAGAAGTTGAATCTCAATTTTATTTTTATAGTTCAGTCCAGAAATAAGTGAGAGAGAGAAAAAGAGTGTAATTGACCGTTGAAGTGACAATCAAAGGAGATTCACCATTGCTTTATCTTTGCTCAAACTTTACTGGTATGTCTATATATTTCATTTCATTCATTTGTTTACTTTTTTACGTATGAATAGCTAAATTGATTTTCTGGGCTCACTACTCTTCTTCTTCTATAAGTATTCTTCTTGATTGATTTCTATAAAAAGGACCCCATGAATTATATGAATGCCTAAACTAAGTCTTGTATATTGGCGAGTGTTCTAAAGGCACATGAGGATGGGTTGGGACTTATCTAAACTTTAATCTTAAAAACAAATCTTAAACTAGTTTTTATTTCATACTTGAGGAAATTTTGATGATTTAACATTCCATTTAAGGACTGTTTCAAAAAGAAGTAAATTTTTCTAAAACTCATCTTACGTGTTTTACTTGATCCCTTCTAAAAATCTAATCTTTACTTATGATCTCATTGAGACATTTTAAAATTTCAAAAGAATGACACATAGTTGAACAATAGAATAGTGAGCCCAGATTCTTCCTTATTAAGAACAAACAAACACAATCACTCTCATTGCAATTTAAGATTATCTTCTCCAAAACCTTCTCCAAGTTTTCTTTAAATCACTTCTCTACTCTCATTTTCTTTTCAATTAAAAAATATCAACATCTTCATTTTAAAACAATACATCAAAACACTTTCATCACATCTCTCCTCGAGGACACGACCTGTTAGCCCTAAGCTACACAGTAATTCTTCGCATTTTTACAATCAGTAATCCACCACGACAAGGATGTATTAGTTTCCATAAGATGATGGAAATGGTCCCATGAAATCTATTCCCCAAACATCAAATAATTCCACTTCGAGGATATTGTTGAGTGGCATCTTGTTTCTCCTAAATATTTTCCCACTTCTTTGACATGCATTGCATAATTCCACAAAAGCATGAGCATCTTTAAATAATGCAGGCCAATGAAATTTACACTGAAGTATCTTTGCTGTTGTTTTCATAGGTCCAAAGCGTCCACTGATTAGTCTACAATTTTGCATTATTATATCACATTTTTCTACCAATTTATAAATAAAATATCATTTCTAACGGTGTTTTGGTCTCCTTTGCAGATAATTAAGACTAGAATGGCAAAGGAGTAATAAGAGCTTAAATAAACCCATTTTCAGGTAATTAAATCAGAATTTGTTGGAGGCCGAGTTAGAGAGTTTCTAGAAGATACATTGAATCTAGACGTTGGCGGGTGTCTGACGAAAATGTAAACCCAAATAACCAAATCTAAGCATATCTGGAAGGTCCCCTAAGCGAGACGAAACCATTCGCCAAAACCAGGGACCTAAGTCCCTGGTTTTGCTGTGAAAATGCGGTAATTGCCACATTTTCACGGCAATGTTGGCGAGCCACGCGTCGATTTTCGACGCGTGGCCTCGTCTCATCTTCTAGAAGGTCCTTATACCTATATATACCCTGCAGAGACCTAAAACGGAAGCAGATTGAGAAATAGGCTAGGTTTTCTCTCTTTTAGTGTAGTATAATCTAGGTGTTCTTCTTTTCTTTCTTTTCTTTTGTATTTTTATTTCGTTTTTAGATCATGTATTAGGGCTGAGAGATTCAGAGAGAGTAAGAAAGATTATTGTACTAGATGGTGACAATCTATGTAAAGGTGTCTCCTTTCTTCTCCATTGTGATCTTTTCCATCTTCTACATGATGCTTAACTAATTTTTCTTCTCATGGTAATCTAACTACTAACCACTAAACATCTAACTACTTAATTGATGTCCTCATAGGACTCTAATAGCCTCTATTAAGGCCTTGTTCTTGCAAGAGCCATTGATGGCTGATGATAATGGATTTTAATATTCTAACATTTCTAACATCTAACTCACTAACTTGCTAACTTGCAATGTCTTCTTTATTTCATGCTCACCTCTAACCAGTTTTGTTGATTTAATGTAACTTGCAACTTGTTGTGTAGTATGGATGTGTTGTTTGAATGTTGAAAAATAATCTTATGTGTCATGCTTTGTACCGTCTCTTGAAACCAAGGACTAGTGATGCCAAGGATCCATGTGAGGTAACTATTACTAAGAGGTTAACATGATTAGTAGAGCAATTAGTAGTTAGTAGTCATGAGTTTTCTTTTATCTTATTTTAAAAAACAATTCCAAAACTCTTTTATCATTTTCATCATTGTTTCACCAACTTCGTAGTTCATTTTTATTTCATCTGCTTTTTGTTTTCAAAACCACTTCTCTTTTATTTTCACATCGCCTTCTTCACCTATCCCTTATGTATTTCTTTTCTTTCTTCTTTTCCTCATTCTTAACAAAGAAGAACTTGTTAACAATTGGCGTGAATATAAACTGTAAATGCTTTTATCGCCTCCCGTTCCTGTGGATTCGACCCGTTGAGCCATGTTATAACGGAAGTATCGAGGGAACATTAGCACACACATTTTTCACTAATTTTACAAAACATACATTTAAAGTGCTGATTCTGCCCCGATCAAATTTTGGCACCGTTGCCCGGGACGGGAATGGTTTTGATTTTACATTTATGTTAACATTTTCTTCTCTGTTTTAGTGTGCAGGTTAATTTTTATAGAAATTGAACATTATAGAAGTCTCTTTTTGCTTGCATGTCTCTGCTCTAGAAAGCTGGGACCCTGCTTCTAAAACATTGCCGCAGAAATCAAAGTAAATCCACGAGAACGCTGCAATTTTATGGCATTTGTACTTTGTCTTTTGCAGGAAATTTGCAAGTTGCATATATTGTTTTATTCTTCTTTAATTGCCTACACACTGTAATAAATTATAGAACTAAAATAGGCATTTGGAAGCTTTAAAATGGTTTAGACACTTACATTTAGGAACGTGTCAAATTCAATTCCAATATACTGTATTTTGTTCTGTTGTTGTGATTTAAACTGAGATGTACATATGACATTGCATATAGTATAGAACAAACACGTGAAAAAATTATTCACTTTATGTTATCTTCTTGTCTATATTGCACACTTGTACGAATTGAAATTAAGGGCAAACCCATACAAGATAAGGTGGGATTTCATCACCCTTCCTTAGCCCAAAAATCACCTCCCCACTCACACAACCTAAGCCCTAATAAAAATTGATAGACATTGGCCCTAGGGACATCTCGGACTCATTAAGAGATTGACTGAGGGTGGAACCTTTTTGAATATTACTCTTGTGAAATCGGTGTATAAGGTTAGGGATTAGGAGCTTACGCCTCAAGACACCGTGGTTTGAAGTAATTAAGGCCCGTTGCTTACGTACGGATACCTACCACTATATTTTATCCCTACCTGACCGATTAGCTTGTGGTCAGATTCATACAATAACCTCCCCGGGTAATCGACCAGTTAGGAGTCGTTTAGATCTAGGTCAACCCTAGTATAGGCTTGGTTTTGATTTTTCTTTCTTTTTGTCTATTGTTTGCTTTTTCTTTTTTGTTTGTGATTGTTTGTGAAATGAAATTCAACAACAATAATTCTTTCAATCCTAATATGACTTCATATTTCACATCGACCCCATTTGATTCGGATAATTCCAACCTGGCTTTTTACAATATGAACCAACTAAATACACTGGGTTGGACTTATCCGAATTGATACAACTCATACCCATAATCTTATGACTATAATTTTTAAAATAATTTTAACTCTTCACAGAGTCAATGGGGATTCAACTCCCCCAAATCAAATTTTCAACCACCTTGTCCTCAATTTTCACAATTTTCATAATATTCATTTCCCAATTTTGCTTCCTATACTCCTTTTCTAAAACCACCAATTTAAAAAAAAATCTTAATTAGAAAAAAGTATAGAAGCCAACCTACAAGAGGTCGAACAGCAATTTCAGAACATGTTGGCCTTCACAATTTCACAATATTTCAAGAATCTTACTCAGTCCCACCTCTTCAAAATGATCAAACATCCATCTTGGAATTGACTGAGGAACTTTTGCGTGAGTCCGAGCGATAATCTCAAAACTTATTGGACTTACAATCTTCACAATTTTTTTAAAACCAAGATTCCTATGCTCCCTCTCTAGAATAACTATTTGAAGAAAAATTTGAGCTAGAAAAGATTATAGAAATCTTTCATGAGACCTCACAATAATTTTAAAAATCTTTTGCCCAGTCTATCGATAGGTTAGAAACACAACTGAGTCAATTGGTTAACATTCATAGAAATGAAAAACTCGCTCTTATCAAGTTTGACCAATCTAGATATCTCTAACTCTATCGATCTAGATCAGGAATCATGTTGTTTTGGAAACTAAGATACAATTTCAGCACACCTATTTGAACGTGACCAACATCAAAATTTTGAGAACCATGTTGATATTTTGGCAAGTTATCCTTTTTCTGAAATTGAACTTGAGCATGAATATGATCCTGAACCTCAAAGGTGATTCAGTTCCACTTTTTGATTCAATGTTGACTCCGGTATCTTTACCTCGCTTCAATCCTTTTCCCATGTTAACATTGGATCCTGTGTCAATCTATCGTGAAATTGAATCACCAATATTTTATGATCAACAAATTGAACTTGACCAATTCATACTTTTGAATGTCCCATTGACAAATTGGCAAGTTTTTCTTTCAAAGCAATTAAACTTAGACAAGAATGTGACTTCAATGCTCAAATTTGTGATCAGTTCAAATTCCTGAATGAATATTGACTCCTGTTTTACTATCTGGTTTGATCAACATTTTAGAGTCAGTTTTGATTCTCATACCTGTCATTCTTAAACTTGAATCGCCTATCTTAGAAAGTCACATTCCGTTGTGGGAAAATTAATGTGGATTAGAATTTCAACTTCTTAATTTGGACCCACTTCCTGAACCAATCTCGACTCCATAACCTTTACTCGACTTATCAAATTCCTGAGTCAGTAGTTGTTCTTGTGCTTCTTGAGTCCAAATCAATCATTCCAACTTTTCATACTCTATTTTGGGGACAAGGGTGTTGATAATAATGACTCTAAAATTAGTTTTAAAATTAAAAATTAGATGAGATAAAATTCATAATAAAAATTATTCACATGCACATCATTATAGTGGGTTGTATTATAAATGTCATTGGTGGGTTCCTTTGTACTCCACGTAAATTGGATTGGGCCGCATTTTGTGGACCAATCAGATCACCACGGAACCACCACCTTGAGGTGATTTTTCCTTCCTTCTCTATTTGTTTCATGTATACATACATTCACGATGCATTAAGGACAATGCATGAGATAAGTGTGGGGGAGGGTCTACTAACATAGAATTTTTAGATTTTCTTTCTTATTCACTTCTTTTAGGATATTCTTAGAAAACCCTTTTGTATAGGATTTTTTTCTTTCTTTAAAAACTTTTTAAAATAAGAGATGAATTTTTGATCTAATTTTAAGAAAATTAAGATGATTTTAGAAATTAAGGGAGCCTTAATTATGACATCTTAAACTTAGTCAAAATAATGGATCTTGTTTAAGATTATAGGCTAATTAAGATAAATTAGAGAGATCATTTTATCTTGAATTTTTTGCCCTAAATAGTATGCACTTCACGCTTACGCATTTTTGGGATGGAAACAAAGGCCTAAAATGCCATAAAGCAAAAAAATAAAACGAATATATATATGTTATATATAAAAAAGAATAAAATCACTTATTAATCTGGATAATCATGTCTTAAGAAGTATGATTATTAACACCTAACGGTGGTTAAAAGAAACAAATAATCCCTTTTAGTTTTGTGGAATTATTTACTCGAGTCCTTAAACTCGAGAGATGTTTCTTATCTGATGCCCTAAGACCATCTAATTTTGGAGTCATCGGTTAAAGGCTCACTACCTGGGTAAACTAGAAAGCTTAAGAAAACTAGGGGAAAAAAAAAAAAGAATATATATATAAATGGCTTAATGGTTAGAGTTGAAATCCCAAAAATCTTCACTATCACAAAGTGCATATTATTTAGGTTTTATGAAGGATAAAATATTCAATCTAATTTCTGAATTCTTAACTTAATTGAAGACAAGTTCTTGCATATAGACTAAGCTTAAGGGAGAATAATTTTTGTGGACTTATGATCTTAGATCGCTTATATTTTTGCAAAAATATTTTGAAAACTTTTCTCTCTTTCAAAATATGCTTTCAAAACACTAATATTTGTTTTCTTTCTTTATGAATTTTGTGGGTATAATCCATTGAAAATCCTTGGAGACAAAACTCCTTCTCTAGGGGTAACCTAAAGGTTTAACGGCTTATTGCACATGCTCAGTGCAATCGCGTCACCTGCGAAAGTGATGTAATAACATTTGTAGTATAATTTTTCTTTTTCTTGTTTTGCTCAGGACGAGCAAAAAGATAAGTTTGGAGTGTGATTAGTCTACAATTCTGCATTATTATATCATATTTTCTTACCGATTTATGATAAAATATCATTTCAAACTGTGTTTTGCCATCTTTTATAGATAATCAAGACTAGAAGGGCAAAGGAGCAATAAGAGCTTAATTAAACCCATTTTTGGATAATTAAATCTAGATTTTTTGGAGGCCAACTAGCAAGTTTCTAGAAGATATATTGAATCTAAAAGTTGGCGGGTGTCTGACGAAAATCTGGACCCAAATAACCGAATTTGAGCATATCTGGAAGGTCCCCGAAGCGAGGTGAAACCACTCACCAAAACCAAGGACCTAAGTCCCTAGTTTTGCCACGAAAACGCGACAATTACCGTGTTTCCACGGTAATGTTGGCGAGCCACGCGTCGTCTTCTAGAAGGTCCTTATGCCTATAATAGCCCTGCAGAGACCTGAAACGGAAGCATATTGAGAAATAGGTTAGATTTTCTTTCTTTTAGTGTAGTGTAGGTATTCTTCTTTTCTTTTCTTTTCTTTTATAATTTCATTTCGTTTTCGATCATATATAGGGCTGAGAGATTCAGAGAGGGAAAGAGAGAGATTGATGTAATAGATGGTGACAATCTATATAAAGATGTCTCCTTTCTTGATCTTCTCCATCGTGATCTTCTCCATCTTCTACATGATACTTAGCTAATTTTTCTTCTCATAGCAATCTAACTACTGACCACCAACCATCCAACCACTTACTAGATAATCCACATGAATCTAATACCCTCTATAAGGTCTTGCTCTTGCAAGAGCCATTAATGGCTCAGATGATGGATTCTAACATTCTAACATTTCTAACATCTAACCTACTAACTTGCGAACTTGCAATGTCTTATTTATTTTATGCTTACCTCTAACCGGTTTTGATGATTTAATAGTAACTTGTAACTTATTGTGTGGCATAGATGTGTTGTTTGAATGTAAAAAAATAATATGTGTCATGCTTTATATCGTCTCTTGAAGCCAAGGACTAGTGATGGCCAAGGATCCATGTAAGGCAACTATCGCTAAGAGGTTAGCATGATTAGTGGATCAATTAGTAGTTAGTAGCCGTGAGTTTTCTTTTATTTTATTTTAAAAATAATTCCAAAACTCTTTTATCATTTTCATCATTATTTTCACCAACTTCTTAGCTCATTTTTATTTCATCTTCTTTTTATTTTCAAAACCACTTCTCTTTTATTTTCACATCGTAGTTTCATCTCCTTCTTCACCTATCACTTCTGAATTTCTTTTCTTTCTTCTTTTTCTCATTCTTTAACAAAGAAAAACTTGTTAACAATCGACGTAAATATAAACTGTTAATGCTTCTATCGTCTCTCGTCACTGTGGATTCGACTCATTGAGCCAATGCTATAACGGAAGTATCGAGGAAATTTTAGCACACACGCTTTTCACTGATTTTTTAAAACATACATTTTAAAGTGTTGATTCTACCCCGATCATTTACCAACCTCTCTGTCGTGGCAGTGTTGAAGAATACTCTCCATCTCTTCCTCAGGTATACACCTTCTGATGATTTGATTGGCACAATGCTTGTACAATAATGGGTCTTCCCATTGGCAATACTTCACATCGGAGAAGATTTTCTTCTTCCTTTGGTACGAGAAATCTGCAGGGATAGCCCCCAAGCCAAATAATTGACTACATCAGCATACCATAGTGTAATGGGAATTTTAATGGCGTATATGGATTCCTCTGAAAGATAGTCATTGTTTGGCTCAGGAAAAATTTAGAGGATCGTAATAAAATTTCCTTGAATTAATGAAAGATTACAACAGTCTCAAAAATTTTGATTACAAAAGAGAGAAGATATTCAAGCTTAAATCTTCTCTTTGTTTAATGCTGGGTTCTTGATATAGCGGTGGAAAGTGAATCTTATTTTCTGTTGACCAGATGAATGTCAAAATCTTCTGGGAATCTTTTCTTCGGACTATGGACGGAGTAGCACAGCTCCTATCCAATAAAATCTCAAAGAGAGTTGAGGCAAGAACAAACTTGTACTCAGCAAGTTATTAGAAGAGTTCAACTCTTTCTTCAGTACTTTTCCGATTAAGAGAATCTGACCAAGAGTCCACTCTGCAATCTCTTTTTATCCGAAAACCTCCGACCAATTCCAATCTTTTCTTGACCCCTATTCAGTAGCAAACTAAGCTATTTATAAGGGTTTCAAGGGTAAAACTGTCCCCTAAAAATCCTCTATGATGGGGGTTAACTCCCTCATTACATGAGCAGTAATTGACCCAGTAATGAGGGCAGTTATAACTGAGGCGCAGAGCTTCTCTGTAGTCAGAACGCGAGCTTCGAGCCTCGCATTTTGGATGCTGACTCTGAATCTTGCTAGACGCGAGTTTCGAACTCTGCCAGACGCGGGCTTTGGGCTCCGTGTCTTAAGATTGCAGTGATGTCGAGACGCGAGCTTCAAACCTTGCATCTTGGCACTGCAGTGATGTCGAGACGCGGGCTTCGAACCTTGCGTTTTGGCACTACAGTGATGCCAGGACGCGGGCTTCAAACTTCGCGTCTTGGTCGTTACAGTGCAGCTGGGACGCGGGTTTTGACTCTCACATCTTAGTACTGTCCTGATGCTGAGGCACAGACTTCAAGCTCTATGTCTTGGCATTATACGAGTGGCTATGATTAGCCTCGCGTCTAAACTCTGTTCTCTGATGACTTGTCTTCAATGATTTTTAGACAGTCTACAGTCATCTATCTGGATTTCTTTTGTAAAACTTGTCACGATTGTATGTTCCTCTAATTTATCCACATGAAAACACTCTTTGTTCTTCATCGGATAGTTCACTGGTTTGGACATCTTGAAGGTAACTTCATCGTCCTGCACATGAAGAGTAAGTTTTCCCTATCGGACATCAATCAATGTATTTTCAGTTGCTAAGAAAGGTCTACATAAGATAATAATAGGTACTTTCATATCTTCCTCCATGTCAAGGATGATGAAATCTGCTGGAAAGTAGAGCTTGTCTACTTTCAATATTACGGCCTCGATCATACTCCTTGGGTATTTGATGGATCTACCGCTAACTAGAGTGAGGTGTCACTTCTCCCAATCCAAGTTTCCTAAATACATAAAAAGGCAAGAGGTTAATACTTGCTCCAAAATCACATAAAGCTTTCTCAAATTGACAATTTTCTATTTTGTAAGGTATAGAAAAACTCCTCGATCTTTTGCTTAGGAGGTAGATTATTCAATAGAATTGTGTTGCACTCCTTATTTAGCATCACCGCCTCATGGTCCTCTAGCTTCTTCTTGTTTCTCAGAATATCTTTCATGAACTTCGCATACTTTGGCATCTATGCTAAGGCATCTGCAAAAGATGTATTAATATGCAATTTCTTAAACATATCGATAAATTGAGAGAATTGCTTATCTGCATTTTGTTTCCTAAGCCTCTGTGGGAATGAAACAGGTGAAACATATAGATTCACTGGTGCTTTCTTTACAAATTCTTGTTCTGGGGCTGCTTCATCTTCTGGACATTGGATTAGCTGTTGGGACGGCGGGTCCACTGTCTTCTGTATTGAGTTGTCCTCAGACTTTCTAGATTTTTCATTGTTTTCATCCGTAGCCTTATCTTGGCTCTCTGCATCAGTGTTCTGTAACTGTTGTTGCTCCAATTACCTACCGCTTCTCAATGTGATTGTGTTTGCTTGATCTCTTGAATTCTTTTCGGTATTGCTTAAAAATGACCCTGTGGCCTATTAGTTAATGATGCGGCCATCTGGCCCATCTGAACTTCAAGAGCATGTATAGATGTTTTGGTAGTCTTCGTGAATTACGTTATACTATTCGCCACTTAAGCTATTGCTTCTTCCCATCCTTATTTCTTTCTCCTTGTTGTTATCGCTGTTGTTGTTACTATTGTTGCGGCTGAAAGTTTGGCCTCGTGATGTTCCCCCATTGAAGATTTGGGTGGTTCCTCCATCCTGGATTATATGTGTTGGAGTAGGGGTTGTTCTGTCTTTGAAAATTATTGATATAATTTGTTTGCTCAGTTTGCTTGAAGGCAAAACTACAACATTGATAAGAATTACTTTCATGCCCCCTCCATAAAAATCACAAGAGTTGGTTTGAATGGAACTTACAATGGTTGTACCCACCGTTTTGTTATCACTGCCATTGTGCTTGGATTGTTGATAGTGTATCTAGCTCGTGTACTCTTGTGATCTTCTTTGTTGTTCTTCTTGATAATTATCATTGATAGTGATTTGATGACATCTCATCAAGTAATTCTCGAGCCTCCTCCA
>JAVJIF010028301.1:0-49633 GCA_038442645.1 Agave tequilana | reverse complement strand
AGGGCACCAGGTGAGAAGACACCCCTAGGACTTAAGGACTCGAGCAAACAAGCCACAAAACTAAGGATTTTATTATATGAACCTCTTTTTAGGCGTGATACTTATGCTTTATTAGGCACAAATACCCAGCTTAATCAGAGGATTTTTCTTTTCAAACTTATCTAATCATCTTTCGCATAAATACTAAGGCTTGCTTGGCCAAAGCACCTAGCTAGTCAATAATTAGATTTGTTTTTTTTCTTTTTCTTTTTTTTCAAACTCATCTAATTATCTTTTGCATAAATACTAAGGCTTTCTTAGGCCAAGCACCTAGCTAATCAATATTAGATTTGTTTATATATATATATATTTTTTATAAGGCATAAGAATCTTTATTTTTTTTTGAACCCTAAGTGTGTAAGTGTATGAAGTGTGCATATTTCATCAAGGTAAAGATCAAGACTAATTACTTTGACAAATTATCTTCCTAACTCTATAAATCAAAAAAAAAAATCTCTTATTTTGACCAAGTTTAAGAAATCCTAATTTGGATTTTCCTATTCCTTAAATTAACTAAATTTCTTACAAAAATAAGTCAAAATATTGTTTCTATTTTTCAAAAAGTTTTTAAAAGTAAAGAAAAATGTTATTTTTTTAAAGAAAAAGAAAGTTATGTTAGACCCTCCCCCACACCTATCTCATGCATTGTCCTCAAGGCATGAGTTAATGCATAGATGCATGAAAAAGACGAAAGGGAAGGAAAAGGTTACCTTAAGGTGGTGGTTTCCGTGGTGGTCTGATTGGTCCACGAAACGCCCGAATCAACTTTTCTTGGGTCTCGGAGGAACCCACCAGAAATATCTTTAATATAACCCATTAAAAAGATGTATCCATCAGGATCTTTATTAAATATTTTACCCCATCTAATTTCCATATTTTCATAATTGATTTCGGAGTCAAATTTATCAACCACCTCGTCCCAGAATGGAGTATGAAATGATAGAATGATTGACTTGGACTCATGAAGGATAGGAACTAATACCGACTCAGGAAGGTGACTTAAATCAAGTAAAGGTTCAGAGTCGAAAATTGGTTCAGGAATTGGGTCCAAGTCAAGAAGTTGAAACTCAAGTCCAAATGTATTTTCAATAATGGAATGTGACCTAATATGGGTGATTCCAGTTCAGGAATGATAGGTGGGGGAATCAAACTGACTCTAGAATATTATTCAAGTTTGGTAATAAAACAGGAGTCAATATTGATTCAGAAAGTTGAACTGGATCACATATGTTGAGATCTAGGTCACATATCTCATTGAGTTCAATATCAAAAAATGGAGAACTTGCCAATTTATCCATGGGATGTTCAAATTGTAAAGTTGGTCAAATTTAACATGATCCTCAAAGATGGGTGATTCAATTTCTTTATGAATTGGTACAGGATCAATGTTGACTCCGGGAAAAGATTGAAGTCAGGTGAAGATACCGGAGTCATAATCGAATCAGGAAATAGAATTAAATCACTAAGTTGGGGTCAGGATCATAATCATTTTCAAGTTCTATTTCAGGAAAAGGAAAACTAGCCAAACTATCAATATCATTTGGAGTTTGGGTAAGTTCAAATGGTTGTGCTGAAATGGAATCTTGATTTCCAAAACTACATGATTCCTTCGGCTCTAATAGAATAGTTAGTGACATCAGGACGGTGGGAACGTAGAGATTCGACCATCATATCTATGTCACGATTACGAGTGTTTTGAGCCTGAGTCATGGCTTCAAGCATCTTTTCATAGTTGATAGGTTCATTGTTTTGATGAAAGATGAAGAATTGTCTTGGGAGTGTAGTGAAATTGTGAGACCATCAGATTTGGGATTTGTGTTTGGACTCACGCATACTCATTTCCATATTGATGGTTTCCTATTTTGGACGGGTGGAACTGAGTATGAATCTTGAACATAATGTGGACTGGATGGAGAAGGAGGGCAGGTGGTTGGAAATTATGCTCGGGGGAGGTGAATCCCCACTGACTCGGTGAAGAGTTGAAATCATTATGGAAATTATAGTTATTAGATGGGGGGGTATGGGTCCTATTGATTCGGATAAGACCAATCCGGCACACTAGGTTGGTCAAAGTTATGATATGCCGGGTTGGTAATATCCGAAAATGAAGTCGGTGTGTAATATGGATTATTATTGTAGTTGAAAAATTATTATAATAGTCCATATCACACAATAGAATACAAACAAAGAAAAACAAACAATAAACAAACAAAAAAGAAAAAAAATTCTAGCCTAAGTTAGGGTAGACTTAGGACCTAGACGACTCCTAACTGGTTAGACTGTCCACGGGAGGTCTAATGTAGACTTTAAACCACAAGCTAATCAGCCAGGTCAGGGCAAGGTTGGTGGGAGGTTTTCCGTCAAAGACGTTCCTTAATTAAATAACCACCAACCTTCGGGCTTTCGGCCCTCAATCCCTTTCCTAGACACTGATTTTGCAGGAGTTAGATTCCAACATTTTTTCCCCTTAGGATGATCTCCTAATTGAGTCCGAGATGTCCCTAGGGCCAACGTCTACTCAATTTTAGTTAGGCTTGGTTAGTGAGTGCTTGGAATGTGATTTTTGGGCTAAGGAAGGGTGATCAATCCCCACCTTATCTTGTTAATGGGTTAGTGCCCTTAAGATCTATTTGTGCAAGTGTACAAGATATGTAGAGATTCACTCAAAGCGATATAAATCACCAAGAAGTGAGTCTTATGCTAAATGCAATGCATACGTACCTTGCTCCAGCACTCTTCAACAGTAAAAGTAAATGAATTGAAAAGATACGTGCCTAAAATGCAAACGTCTAATCGATTTTTAACTTTTGCAACAAACTTTTTACTGTTGATTATTAGCAGGTTTTTGTGATGGCATATAAGAAATAAATAATTGTAGCAAATTAAATTTGCAAAGCTAGCAGTCCTGCAAAAACCTGTTAGTAGTCAGCTCTTTATTGCCGCGGATCCGCGGCTTTTGCCGTGGAAACGCGGCAATTCAAGGGCAATGGGTCTCTGCTTTCTAGAGCAGAGGCCCAATACCACTTGTATGTCACTGCAAACTTATTTCCTGCTTTGCTTGCCCTGTAACCTGCAACAGAGAAAAAATTCGTTTAGTTCTAAAAATTTTCAATAAAAATTCAGATTTCAATAAAAACCGTTTTCCCTCCCCGGCAACGGCGCCAAAATTTGATTGAGGCCAAACCTGCACACAATACGAGATTATAGAACTTAAGAAAGGAGATGTGCAAGTGCTCAATTCTTCCGCTATAGCAAGTGGCTATGCGGGTCGTGATCCACAAGGAGGGTTTGCGATGGAAGCTTTACGGTTCTTTATTGAAATCGTTAAGAAACAAAACGATAGTTCTTCTCTGTTTTTAAATTAGAAAATGGAAAAAAAGAATTATGTTGTTTAGAGAAAAATGAAGATGAAGAAGGTGGAAAATCAGAAAACAATAAAAGCGACTATGTACAATGAAGTGGAGAAGAAAGAGTTGGAGGAGATGGTTGGTGATCTATACTAAAGAAGTAAAAGAAAAGAAAGAAAGAAAAGTGTAGAAATACTTACCTAGGTTGAGTGATGACTTACCTGGAAACCGTTTTGCATGTTCTACTTTACTTCGGAGGCGTTCAACGCATAGATCATAAGCTCGAGCTCAGTCCCTGTGCACATTATATCGTCAAGCCTAGCAAGAACGAAGTGATGCGGATCTTGAAGAGGAGAACGTCTTCATGAACTATCGCTGGCTCTCACGTAGATTAGTTATACTTGTTTTGGAATTCACTTGTACACTCACACACAACCAAGGTAAAGTAGAAGAGGAAGACGAACAAAAGAAAATACAAACATAAAAAAGAACTTTTACCTTTATTAATTGCAGAGACAATGGAAGAAAGGAGGAGGTGCATCGTCGGTGTCACTCTCAACTTCAACCTCTCTCTCTTACTTACATGAATCTTCTTCTACCCTAAGTTACATACAAATTACATAACAAGAAAAGAAAAACCTAAACTACAAAGAATTAAAACTAGGCTAAATCCTAATCTGCCTTGGCGTCCATTTTTCAGCGTAAGTACAGGCCTTTTATAGGCATAAACCCAACAACCAGGATCCCGGGGAGGGCGGGGAGCAAACGCTCCCCCTAACTCCCCAAGATTGCCGCGGAAACGCGTCTATTGCCGCATTTCCGCGGCCAGGGTGTGGCCAGTGGCCACACCCTGTTGGTGGTTCTCCCCGTTTTCTCCCTCTGACTTTATCTGGAGTTGGTTTTAACAGTTTGGCTCCGAGATTTTGAAGAAATGGCCTTGGATTTTTGGCTTTAACCGATCGATCCTGAGGGATTCTTCTCAAAACGGTTTCAACCTCTGATTTTGCCCTGATTTAGTGAGTGCGAATTAATTCTGATTTAATTCAGAATTTTGGTGGGCTTTGGGCTCATTTTCTCTTCAACTCCTTAAAGATTGGCCTGCAAATAAATCAAACAATTAATTAGGACAATGCAGGCTTTTATTCAATAATAAGTATGGACATATGATATTAATATGCAACATTAGCAACCAATCAACGGGAGTGGAAAGGTGCGAACGTTGATTGCCGAAAGGCATCCGTTTCAAGGGAGTCGAGAATTATTCACAGATTCCCTCCTGTACCAAGACTCTGAGGAAACAGATGAAATCCGCAACCAGAGGAACCAGACTCTGGCAATAAAGCCGACACGGAGCTGGAGGAGGATGAGTGTGTGTGTGAGCTAGATCCACCTGTAACGGGCATTAATAGGCCCGATGTTGATAATACCTCCGCAGATGATGTAGGCGGATGGTATATTAATGAAGATTTAGATCTGGCGTATTTTTTCTGTGTTTTGCTTCTGATTCAGTGCCGTCAGACACTAGTACCGACGTGGATGACGATCTCTGGTCGGCAATGGATGCTTTGACATCGTTGCATGTACTAGTGAAATCGTCCTTCGAAACATGTCGAAATGTCGGCGATGCGCAACAATCAATATTCATGGTTCCAGCGAGAAGGAAGGGCCAAAGACCAATTCTTTTCGAACGAATTGAATCCGAACCAATGACTCATGAAGAATCAGAAAGCGAGCAGAATCCCCTCAGTTCGGTCATTATGAGCTAAAGGCACTCAGAATGATGAAAACATGGGGTATGACCTAACCGGCAGACTCGGGTTGAACTTCGGCAAAGGAGGAGAACGCTACTTCGATCCTTTGTGCCGAAAGGGAACCACCTGATTATTATCATCAGACTCGCAGGGGGTTGGGCTATGTGTCAACTCCGATCCCATCAGCCTTTGACTCTGAAGAGACATGGGGCCATGATTACTCATCAGGCACGTCCTCGTGGGAGTCAGATGCTAGTGTCGGCAACATCTTCAAAGAACTTTCAGTGAACATGGTTTCAACAAGCCACCTGGAAGGGAGATGAAGAAATGATCCAATCCGATACAGATCCTTGGATCAACATTTAAATACTCTTTGGGATACCCGCTTTGAATAGCGAGAGCCACCCACAAAGACAAGGTTGTTTAGAGCAATCTAGAGATGAGGCTAACCCTAAGCCCATCTTCATAAGCGACGGCCTGTCACCGTCGGAGAAAAGGATCTAATATCTCTTGTTCAAGAGTATAAAGATGTCTTCGCTTGGAATTACGAAGACATGCCTGGACTTGATCCTCAAGTGGTTATGCACCGCCTCAACATCAATCGGGACGTAAGCCTGTCAAACAACAACAGCGACGGTTCCGTCCAGAAATAATGGAGGCAATTCAATCAGAAGTCAGAAAGCTCATAGATTCTGGCTTCATCAGGGAAGAACAACATCCCGACTGGGTAGCCAACATCGTCCCCGTTGCCAGAAGAACGGAAAGATCCGAATCTGTATCGATTTTCGTGATCTGATGAGGCCTATCCCAAGGACGAATTCTCACTACCAATCATGGTTGTCATGATTGACAATACCTGTGGATTCGAACGAATGTCCTTCATGGACGGATTCTCAGGATATAATCAAATCAAAATGTATCCTGATGACGAAAAGCACACGTCCTTCAGAACACCACTAGGGGTCTACTGCTACACCGTCTTGCCCTTCGGATTGAAGAATGCAGGGGCCACATATCAAAGGGCCATGAATACCATTTTCCATCAGCAAATGCGCAAAACAGTGGAATGCTATGTTGATGATATTGCGGTAAAAAGCCGCACTAAAGGTGATCATATCACTGATCTAAAGGTTGTCTTCGACATCATGCGGGGCCCATCAGTTGAAGATGAACCCTACCAAATCCTTCCTGGGGGTGGCCAGCGGCAAGTTCCTAGGGTTTTTAGTGACTTCCACAGGAATTCATTTATATCCGGAAAGATTCGTGCTATCCAGGAGATGCAACCCCCGAAGAATCTCAAGGAACTCAGGGGATTGCAAGGACGATTGACATACATCCGCAGTTTATCTCAAATCTCTCCGGAAGATGCCAACCTTCGCTAAGCTAATGAAGAAGGGTGTTTCGTTCATTTGGGACGACGCTTGCCAACAAGCATTTGAGGAAATCAAGCAATACCTCACACAACCACCAGTCCTTGCAGCTCCGATATCCGGAAAACCTTTCCTGGTATATGTCCGAGCAATGGATCATTCTTTGGAGCTCTACTAGTTCAGAATGATGATCAAGGACGAGAACAAGCGATCTACTATCTGAGTAGAACAATGATCGGAGCCGAACATCGGTACAACCCGATCGAGAAGGAATGTTTGGCACTGGTGTTCGCCATTCAGAAAATGCGATACTATCTGGCAGGCCAAACCATAATGTCATATCAAAAGTCAACCCCTTGAGGTTACTCATGACAAAGCCTTCATCGCTAAATGGCCGACTGGCAAAATGGGCCATATTGTTATCTCAATATGAAATGCACTTTTACCACAGAAGGCCATTAAAGGACAAGCGGTGGCGATTTCCTAGCTGAGCATCCAGATCCGAGGGCAACCAAACTTTACGACGATCTCCCAGACGAGGTCGCTGAAGCCTGCCAGACCCAGACATCCTTTGAAAGACAGGTGTGGCAACTTTTCTTTGATGGTGCATCAAGAAGAAGCCCAAAAGGACACATAGTCGCAGGAGTAGGAGTAGTACTCGTCTCCCCGCAGAACTATGCGATTCCTCGAGCTGTCTCATTAACCGAACCTTGTTCCAACAATGTGGCGGAGTACAATGCTCTTTTGATTGGATGCAACTCGCTGATGAGATTGGCGTTAAAAATCTCGAGGCATATGGTGACTCCAAACTCATTGTCAACCAAGTTCGCGGAGAGTACGAAGTCAGACATGAAGACCTAGTACCCTATTACAATGCAACCGTCCACATGGCTGGGAAGTTTACAACTTCTACATCGACCATGTACAGGGGCGGCTCAACCCCTAGGCGAACGAGGCCATCGCCTAGGGCCCCAAATATAGTGGGGCCTCCAAAATAATAGTGTAAATTAGTATTTACTAAAATAAGAACTCCACACTTTTTTGATTTTTTTCCCCTCTTTATTTTTATATTATGAGGAAAAGCGTGAGTCTCTTTCACTTTCTCAAGCTAATATCCTCCGCTCCCCATAACTATTTAATTATAATTAGAGAGGAGTCTCTTCCACTTCCTCAGATCGTCTCTTCCACTCTCCCTAACTATTTAATTATGATTAGAGAATTTCTCAAAATTAAAACTCTCTCTCTCTCTCTGCCCTGCTCTTCACCGCCTCAATCGCTCAGGCCCCAGACTGACTACAGGGCCTACAACTACTCTATAGAAAAAGATACATTAGCAAAACTTGAATACAAAGTTTGATTAAAAATTTTGCATCTCAAAAGATAGAAGAATTATTTTTCAATAAAATATTGATTACATAAAATATTAGTTAATATTAATTACTTATTAAAGTATATTTTAAAAGGGCCATTTAAAACTTTCGCCTAAGACCTCCCTAGAGATTGAGCCGCCTCTGACCATGTACCCGCGCAGGCAAAATGCGCATGCAGATGCACTGGCATCCCTCGCTGCCTCTTTAGCTCTTCCGGCTGGAACAGTGGAGAAGATATTTGTCCACAGCCACGACCTGTATTGCCCGAGAATTGCTCCTGAGGATTACCAGGAGCCAACAGGAGATTCTCAAAGCAAAGAAGCGCTGGAATTGTCAACCGGTCCAGAACCTAGAGACTGGGATTTCCCTACATTGATTATGTCCTGTATGGCAACCTGCCTGAAGACACCAAAGAAGCGGCTGCCATTCGAAGGAAAGCCCCTAAATACTACTATAATGCGATTACGCGAACACTGTATCGTTGATCGCATGACGGGATCTTGCTTCGCTGCCTTTCACAAAAGGAAGCACAGGAGGTATTGAAAGAAGCCCATGACAGCATGTGCGGAGCCCATCAACCTGCCTCAAAACTTGCATATTGACTCTAAAGGTTGGGATATTTCTGGCCCAAGATGATTGCTGACGCCGTCACTTATGCCAAAAGATGTCACGCCTGTCAAGTACATGGGGATTTCATCCATCAAGCACCAGGGTACCTTCACTCTACAACCTCTACCTGGCCATTTGAAATGTGGGGAATGGATGTGGTTGGCCCTATCAGCCCACCATCATCAAAAGGACATCGGTTTATTTTGGTAATAACCGATTACTTCTCTAAATGGGCCGAGGCCATTCCTTTGAAGGAGGTAAAATCGTCTAACGTGATTAAGTTTGTGAAACATCACGTTATTTACCGTTTCGGCATACCTCGGCGAATTGTCCATGACAATGGACCCCAGTTCATCAGCCAGGCTTTCCAGAAATTCTGCCATAAGTTCAGAATCCAGAGTGTGTCCTCAACGACATACTATCCTGCCGCCAACGGTCTCGCAGAAGCTTTCAACAAGACCATTGGCAAGCTTCTCAAGAAATTCATCTCGAAAAGTCAACGTGATTGGGACGACAAGCTGGGTGAATGCTTATGGGCCACCGCACAACTGTGCGAACCCCAACTAAAACTACGCCATTTTCTTTGGTCTATGGGTGTGAAGCCGTGCTTCCACTCGAAATCTAAATTCCATCTCTACGCGTCGCCCTGACAGCGGAGATGACAACAGAGGAGAAGCATCGACAGCGACTCCAGGAATTGGAGGCCTTAGACGGTAAGCGTCTGCAGGCCTGTAAGTTCACCTAGAGGGGGGGTGAATAGGTGATGGCTAATCTAATGGTCACTTAATGCCTAATAATGCGGAAGCTAAAACAATTATGACCTAATTAAATCTTTTACACTAATCACCACGTATAACCAAAGAGTGTTGCCGAATTCCCCGTGAAGGGCTCTGGACAAACTCCTCTAGATTCCCCTTGAATGGGTTGAGGTGCCGCGTTGGCTCTCTTGGTTGAATACAAGTGTTAGTCAACAAACCCTAGCAAGTATACAATATGAGCACAATGAATATATCAAGCATATAAAGATAGACAATAGAGCATGCAAGATATAAAAGAGACAAAGAGAGAGAGTGAGCAATCGCAAACACAAGGGTATGTTTCGAGGTTCGAGCACACTTGCTCTACATCCCCGCCTTCGACACACGAAGGATTTCCACTATGCAAGATCCCAATGGATCTCTCCTCGGTGCCGCAACACCTACAAGCCCTTGGACTCCCTAGTCCCGTACACACCGCAAGCTCACTAGCTCGCCGAGGCTGCACCTCAAACAAAGAGTTCACACCCGAACCCTAAACAACCACGAGCACACTTGCCCGTTTCCTCAAAGTACAAGAAAAGAAATCTTGGTGATCTAAACACTTTGATCACCAATAAAAGCTCTCACTACAACACTCCTATAGATGAATAGCTCAATGGATGCTCAAGTGTTTGTGTGAGAAAACAAGAAAAGAGATGGTGGAGGAAAACTCAAGAAATTCTCTTTTACACTCTTGATAAAACTTTCCTTTTGATTGGAAATATTTGCTCTCTATTTTGTAGAGAAAAACTTCTGAAAAGAGTGGGAAAAACTGGCTCTAAAAACTTCTCCAAATCTTGGTGAAAATAGTCCACAAACTCCCAAATATATAGGTTGTCAAAATTAGCCGTTGGGGTCCTGACAGGCCTGCCGGTCGACCCCGGTCGACCGCCAACGGTCAAAATCCGACCGTTGGAGCCTCCGGTCGACCCGCCCGGTCGACCCAGAAGAACAGAGAGCACTGCTCTCAGTTCCGGTCAACCGGCCCAGTCGACCGCCCACAGAATGCCAGACGTGCACGGTTCTGTGCACGTCGGTCGACCCTTGCGGTCGTCCTGCCCTTAGTTCCGGTCGACCCGACCGGTCGACCGACTCTGTGCAATGGGTTAACTTGGAGCACAGTTTTGAGGTCTAAAACGTTCGAATTTGGGAATAAGTATATAGGATGAAGTTGTAGATATTGAAGTTTTCTTTCTAATGAAACTTAAATCAAATCAATATCAATTCAGAATTGAAAGTTATCAATAAAATACTAAAATGTATCAAATCAGAAACTGTAAACTGTTTTTAGAACAAGAACAGATTTCAACCCAATATTTGACATTCTTAATATTTAAATCAGAAAATAATTATTGAATATTAATGTAGCTCTGAAAGTCATCTTTAAAATGCAATTTAAATCATGTTAATTGAATATAAGAATCAAAAGTTATGACTAGAAAACTAAAAGAATGTCGAGAAGATCAGCAGAACGGTCGAGGGTTCTAAAATGATTTTGGTTAAAAACACATGTATATTTGAAACACCAAAAATCAAAACGGTATTTTTCTAGAACTAAAAATCTTTTATGAAAACACATATAAATCAAGAGTGTGTGTGTGATATGAACTTGAGCAATCCACCAACTATTCTATCCTTTACATTTTATCTAAAAAACAAAAATCTTATACCTAGACACAAGTCTTCATCTTCTTGAAGTCTTCACTTGAAGGCTTCTCATCTTCTTGACTTGGTCTAAGCTTGATCCAAAAGCTCCTTGGATCACACCGTGCTAGCTCCAAATCTTAGCATTTTATCCTTTGTTGAGCGATGCACCTACTAAGATCTTGATAATGAATCTGTCACTAATTAAACACAAGATCATTAGTAAACATAACTTCATGAGTTGATCATCATCAAAACTAGAGTGATGGGCCTTTGGGCCAACAATCTCCCCCTTTTTGATGATGACAAAACTCATGAAGTTATATATGCATGGATTAAAGTAAAGGTTCAAAGAAGCTCCCCTTTAACTCATGCATAGACGAAAATAATAATATATGACAATGAAGCTCATAAATATGTATGCAAATGTATGGAGATAAAACAAAATAAATCTTTTTCTTCTATTTGCAAAACAAAAATATATGCATAAACAACAAGGAAAACAAATACTTCTCCCCCTTAAGCAATGAAAACATGAAAACATGCATATAAACTCATATACTTCTCCCCCTTTTTGTCACTCATCAACAAAGGGTTCAAGTAAAATCAAATCAAACAAATTTTCTATCCCTTTTTGTCAAAAAACAAAGAAATCAAGAAGGGGTAATACAAATCAATCAATAAAGATTTATATGCGATATACATTCATGAAGAGGAAGACGCTAAGTTAACTTCCCTACACATATGCATTACATGAAGAAGGGATGACAAACCCTAACTCACATAACACATATTATGTAATGCATAAGAGGAGATGTGAAGCTCCCCCTACACACGTATATCATATAAAAAGAGTTGTCAAGCTCCTCAATTTATAATATACTCAACATGAATCCATATGAAAGAGAGATGTTAAGCTCTCCTTGCATATAGGAAATACAAATCAAACATTTAGAATTTTTCTTTATCAAAACAAAATTTTGAACTTTTCTCAAGAAACACATTTTGAGATATCAAATCAACATATTTTTTTTTTGAATTTTGATATCAATTTTAAAAACATATTGCATAAGCTTTAAGAATAATTGAAAGTTTAAATTAAGCTTAGCATATACATTGTGTTTTAAGAACAATTGATTCACTCTCTTAAAACACAAATAGATCACATGTATGAAAAGATAATACCAATAGAAATTGATATAATTTAAATTTGAAAGCATTCATACATACAATCAAAATATGAGTATATAAAAAATCATATTGATACCAATTGAAAATATCCAATGATACCAATTGAAGAGTAGCTTATCATATACTCTACCAAATGAAGAATATGCACTAGTTAATGTGAAAATGTTTTAAAACTAGTACGAAATCCTTCAAGCAAGGAATAAAGCAAAAATGTCAATTAATCTCAATATTCCTTTAAATCATCGCACATTTTTTTTAAAAAATTTATATTTCAAGATATATGTATGTTTTAACAACACAATAAGTATACATACTATCTCTTAAACACAATTGAGTCCATATAAATAGATTTGCATTAAAGGCAAATGACTCAAGAGGTATACATGTATATCTTAAAGTTGGCCAAAATACACATATACATGAAATGATAACACATGATCAAATCCAAAAAGTGGGAATACAAGTTTAAAGATGTATGTATCATCAAAACCAAGCAATACAAGCACATTTCATGGGTTCAAATAGGCGTTCAAGCACAAATATAAATAGATTTATTTGTGGCCCACGTTATGTACAAGTATAAATCCTAGTGTGACAAAAACTAACATATAAACTAATATTCAAATCATGAAGCATCAAATAAATTTTGAGAAAAATAGAATCATGTGTCAATTTTAAAAACTATTTGAAGAATAAATAACTAGTATAAATTGTTTTTGAAAAACTAGTTAAAGATCCTTCAAATATGTCAAATCTTATGTTTTTCATAAACATAACTAGACACACAAAAATTTAAGCACTCATGGTCTATAAAGCTCAAAAATGATTTTAACAAAAGTGTGAGTGTTAAACAATCATGTAAATAGCATTTTTATGAAAATAGTCATTGAAGATCAAAAAGATCATAAGTCACATTTTTCAATTAACTCAAAATCATTTTTCATAAAATCAACAAACTTCTAGGTATATGTATGATTTATCCAAATCTAACAATATGCATACATATCCCAAATATAAAAGAGTCTATTAATGATGTTTGCATTAAGGCAAGAGACTCACGGGTATACATGTATATTTATTAGATTTGAATTAATAAACATATACATGAAGTAAAGTCATAAAGATTGGCAAAACATGTATAAATGAGAGAATCATCAAAACTAGTCTATACATATGCATATAGTGGGTACAAATGAGCATGAAGTGCAAAAGTATATAAAACAAATGTAGCTCACTATTTGTACATGTATAAAACAAGTTTTGATAAAAACTACATCTAAGCATGATATTACCACATGAAGCACACAAAAATCATAAAACATGAACATGCTATATGATATCAAATGAATAAGCATGTACATAAAAAAAAAAATAAGAGTTTAAAGATTGTTACCAACTCCAAAGCTCCAAGCTTGGTGGTCTTTCCCACCAAAACCTCCTTGATAGCGGTGCTCCAAATATGTGTCCTTTTGGTTCAAGTGCATCCACCATCAAGGCACCAAATCTCTCACGTTTTGTGAGAGCCCTCACCTACATCAAATACACAAGGTGGGATTTTGGTACCCAAATTTTCTTGGGTCCTTTGGGTTAGTCTTGTAAGGAACCCAAAAATTTTTATTCTTAGCAAAATTAAAATGATCTAATCTATCATAACAATATTTTGCTAAATGGCCTTTGCGGCCACAATGTGTACATATGTACACCTTAGAATGCTTATGTGTAGGAGTGTGATCATGTTGTGCAACATAAGCAAATGCATGGTTATGATGTGCATGAATGTGTGGAGTTTGTTTCTTTGAAAACATTGACTCCAACCTAGAATGATTAAAAGCACAAGAGTTCAAAGTTGAACTCAAACCATCCATTTTATTTCAAATCCTTAATCTCATTAGTGGTGGCATGAAAAGCATGGTGAGATAATATAGAATCATTTTTCTTTTTCTTTTTAGAAACAAATTCTTTTTCCTTTTCAACAAATTTTCTTTCAAAGTAATTTTTCTTGAAAAACAACTTCTTTTTGTTTTTCCACCAAATCAATTTTATTTTTCAAAGACATATTCCCTTCACATAAATCATTCAATTTTGACATGAGGGAAACATTTTCATTTTTCATAAACTCATTTTCTTTTTCTAAGCATGTCATTTTATTTTCTAATGAATCTTTTTCATTAAGCATGGCATCAAAATTCTTTTTCAAATTTTTGTTATCTTTTTCTAAACATGCAATGTTAGATTTAAATGAATCTTGTTCTATATGCATGCAAGCAATGTTCTTTTCAAATTTTTATTTTTCTTTTTAAGCATGTCATATTTTTCAAGCACAAGATGACAAAAGGTAGTAAGCTCATCATATGACATGTCTACATTCTCATCCTCGGATTCGGTAGTTACCTCAAGGGGGTTATCCCCTTGGACCATATAGCACTTGTTGGAGATGTCACTTCCAACATCCGAGTCACTCCCCGCATAGTATTGATCATTTTCGCCAAGGAGAGGAGGGTGTTCCAAACTACAAAAGCCGAATCAATATTAGCAACTCTAGATAAATAAACATCATCTAAGGTAGACTTGAAAGCATTAGGGCTTTTGAGTTAGCCTCAAAATTCTTACCATCTAAACAATATGCATTATTAGTAGTGGCAAGATAAACATGAATGCCTAGGCCTTGAGGTACAATGACATCTTAACCTTCCAAATTTGGATGTTAAGAACGTCAAAGGTGGGTGGTGACATGAAGTCCATGGTGTGTGTACAAATATAGTGATTAGCCTAAAATGAGGATCTTTAACTCAAGGTGTTAGAACCAATATCAAGAGCACTAGTTCTGATACCAATTGTAAGTTCACCTAGAGGGGGGGTGAATAGGTGATGGCTAATCTAATGGTCACTTAATGCCTAATAATGCGGAAGCTAAAACAATTATGACCTAATTAAATCTTTTACACTAAACACCACGTATAACCAAAGAGTGTTGCCGAATTCCCCGTGAAGGGCTCTAGACAAACTCCTCTAGATTCCCCTTGAATGGGTTGAGGTGCCGCGTTGGCTCTCTTGGTTGAATACAAGTGTTAGTCAACAAACCCAAGCAAGTATACAATATGAGCACAATGAATATATCAAGCATATAAAGATAGACAATAGAGCATGCAAGATATAAAAAGAGACAAAGAGAGAGGAGAGTGAGCAATCGCAAACACAAGGGTATGTTTCGAGGTTCGAGCACACTTGCTCTACATCCCCGCCTTCGACACACGAAGGATTTCCATTATGCAAGATCCCAATGGATCTCTCCTCGGTGCCGCAACACCTACAAGCCCTCGGACTCCCTAGTCCCGTACACACCGCAAGCTCACTAGCTCGCCGAGGCCGCACCTCAAACAAAGATTTCGCACCCGAACCCTAAACAACCACGAGCACACTTGCCCGTCTCCTCAAAGTACAAGAAAAGAAATCTTGGTGATCTAAACACTTTGATCACCAATAAAAGCTCTCACTACAACACTCCTATAAGATGAATAGCTCAATGGATGCTCAAGTGTTTCAAGGAAAGAGATGGTGGAGGAAAACTCAAGAAATTCTCTTTTACACTCTTGATAAAATTTTCCTTTTGATTGGAAATATTTGCTCTCTATTTTGTGGAGAAAAACTTCTAAAAAGAGTGGAAAAAACTGGCTCTAAAAACTTCTCCAATCTTGGTGAAAACAGTCCACAAACCCCCAAAATATAGGCTGTCAAAAACTAGCCGTTGGGGTCCTGACAGGCCTGCCGGTCGACCGCCCGGTCGACCGCCAACGGTCAAAAATCTGACCGTTGGAGCCTCCGGTCGACCCGCCCGGTCGACCCAGAAGAACAGAGAGCACTGCTCTCAGTTCCGGTCGATCGGCCCGGTCGACCGCCCACAGAACTGCCAGATGTGCACGGTTCTGTGCACGTCGGTCGACCCTTGCGGTCGACCTGCCCTTGGTTCCGGTCGACCGACCTCTGTGCAATGGGTTAACTTGGAGCACAGTTTTGAGGTCTAAAACGTTCGAATTTGGGAATAAGTATATAGTATGAAGTTGTAGATATTGAATTCTTCTTTCTAATGCAACTTAAATCAAATCAATATCAATTCAGAATTGAAAGTTATCAATAAAATACTAAAAGGTATCAAATCAGAAACTATAAACTATTTTTAGAACAAGAACAGACTTCAACCCAATATTTGACATTCTTAACATTTAAATCAGAAAATGATTATTGAATATTAAATGTAGCTCTAAAGTCATCTTTAAAATGCAATTTAAATCATGTTAATTGAATATAAGAATCAAAAGTTATGACTAGAAAACTAAAAGAATGTCGAGAAGATCAGCAGAACGGTCGAGAGTTCTAAAATGGTTTTGGTTAAAAACACATGTATATTTTAAACACCAAAAACCAAAACGGTATTTTTCTAGAACTAAAAATCTTTTATGAAAACACATATAAATCAAGAGTGTGTGTGTGATATGAACTTGAGCAATCCACCAACTATTCTATCCTTTACATTTTATCTAAAAAACAAAAATCTTATCCTAGACACAAGTCTTCATCTTCTTGAAGTCTTCACTTGAAGGCTTCTCATCTTCTTGACTTGGTCCAAGCTTGATCCAAAAGCTCCTTGGATCACACCGTGCTAGCTCCAAATCTTGGCATTTATCCTTTGTTGAGCTATGCACCTACTAAGATCTTGATAATGAATCTGTCACTAATTAAACACAAGATCATTAGTAAACATAACTTCATGAGTTGATCATCATCAAAACTAGAGTGATGGGCCTTTGGGCCAACAGGCCCAACAGCAAATCGAGCTTTACCAAGCTCGAATTACAAGAGCCTTCAACAAGAAAGTTAAAATGAGAACTTTCAAGAAAGGCGATCTTGTCTTAGCCGTCAGAAGACCTATGGTAATGACGCACAAGACAAAAGGAAAATTCCAGCCCAAATGGAAAGGGCCATTTGTAGTAGAGTCAGTCTACTCAAATGGGTCATATCGTCTCATAACGTCAAATGGCGATACACTCATGATGCCGATCAATGGCAGAATCCTAAAGAAATACTATCCTTAGATAGTGTTCCCCCTTCGATCAAGTTAAAAGTACACCTCTGATCAAAATAGGAAGAGCTTCTTCATTAACATCCGACGCCTCCGACGGCTAAGGATAGAGGAAAATGTTGGCTTTTAAGCCCAACATAAATCTTCGACAACTCATCATGCTGAGGGGAATAGCATGGCTAGCCCAACTCAAACGGTAGTTGGTAAAGGCACCTCAATCCATTGATAGCTGAGGGTTTGCTAAAAATCCTAAGTGGACTTGACTCCACTCTCCCCTCCAAAATCCCTTACCAATTCTCATCCACAGAATGGTAGGTCTACGAAATACAGTCGTTGCCAAGTTAACACTAT
Source organism: Agave tequilana (assembly GCA_038442645.1). NCBI lineage: Eukaryota > Viridiplantae > Streptophyta > Magnoliopsida > Asparagales > Asparagaceae > Agave > Agave tequilana. Next base: position 32,087 of record JAVJIF010028301.1, on the reverse strand, counting down.
ACCTCTGGCACTTCAAACTTCAATTGCCAATTCTCATTAATAGAATGGCAAGTCTTCAAAATTGCTCATATCGCAAATTCAAATTTGTCAAGTTAACACTATACCTCTGACATTTTAAACTCCACTTGCCAATTCTCATCAATAGAATGACAGGTCCTCAAATTGCTCATATCGCAAATCAATTTCTGTCAAGTTAATACCACACCTCTGACAAATTACTGTTAAGTTAACATTATACTTCTAAACAGTACATCGAGTTTCTGTCAAGTTAACATCACACCTCTGACAGTCACCTTCCTTCAGACTTCCATATCGAAGCTGAATGAATGATGCTAAGTTTAACACTACACCTCTAGCATCCAGGTCATCGCCAAGTTCAACAATACACTTACGGCCACGACTTTTTCTCGGACTTCCTCGCTGAAGTCGAGATGACTAATGCCAAGTTCAAAATTACACCTCTAGTATTACCCTCATTGTCAAGTTAAACATTACACCTATGACAGTGACACTTTTAGTTTTCCCGAATAAAACTGAAAAGCTTTTGAGTCAAGTTAATATCACACCTCTGACTTACATTCTTGTCAAGTTAACATTACACTTCTGACAAGACTACATTCAACCCGTTAAGTTAATATCACACCTCTAACGGTAAAGACTTTCCTAGACTCCCCGCGAGCCTAGTCTCACTTGTTGTTCTCCTTAACAGAATAACAAGTCCACTTAAAAAAAAACATTGTTAGGTTAATATTACACCGTTAACAGTGTTTCATCAACTCTCCAGTTGAGCTTAAACCTTTGATAAAAGCTCATCTTCCCTGGGGGTACCAATTCAACCTGTCACTTTCTTTTTTATAAAGTGGCAGGCCCACCAAAATTATCTTATTTCTGTCAAGTTAATATCACACCTCTGACAGCATTGTGGGGTTCCTAAAATAGGATTTTCCTCCACGAGATTTGACTTGTTAAAATCTTCATCATAGTTTTGATAAGCCGAAGATTCTTTGCTTCTATGCGTCTGGCTACAAAGAACGAGAGAGTCCAAGACAATAGAAGAGACAAAAAGAAAAGTGTCACTTTATTTATATCCAAGCATATGAAAGTGATACAAAACGCTCTCTTATACAATGAGATTGAGTGTTACAGTTAAGGAGTACACAAAGAAGTCCTTTCTCTCTCAGAGGTTGCACTCACTCCTTAAAGCTGCGTTTGATTCAAGTACAAGATGTTTGGAAGGGCGCCAGAATATGATTGAACATTGTGGCAACGATCAGAAGCTGGTTGCACCACGATGCATGATGTAAACATCGAAAAAGTCCCTGGTTGATCGAGAACAATGGTGTTTCTTGAGGTCGAAAGGCAGCAAAGTCTTCTGATTCCACCTGACCATCCGAAGTGGGGGTATGATCCTTCGTTGATGAACATCTCTTCCACCAGAAGGTCATTCAGTAGGCATGGAGTTTCCCTCGATGTCACTTCTGGGGTAAGAGAGGAGGTTTTGAGACCTCACAGGGGATGCTACCCACCACTATATCCACCGCTACCCCCGCCGCCATCCTCACTCTGACCATGCCATGCCAAGAAGCATGACTGGTGCATTGAATCTAAAGAGATCTTGGCGAGGGTCCGGTCCCAATCTCCTGAAGGCAGGAGTCATGACTTCTTCTCCTGTGGTCGACCATCGACCAAGTTCGCTGGCCGATATATTCTCCCAAGGGCCCAGCGAACATGAAAAAGGATGATCAAGCCTACCTGCAAGAAGCAACAAAATTAGAAGATCTGAAGCTTAGTATACTTCAATAGAAAAACTAAGTGACAGACACAGTTATTGCTGAAATCGTCAGACGCAGGATGACCCGCGCAGCGAACATCTGCGGCGGCAGAAACAGATACGATCAAAACTGTGACAACATACAGAGTTCGACCGCAGTTTTGTACCCGCGTTTAAAATATGAGACGCGAAGAGAATCAGATGTGAAAATTGCCGTCTCCCTGTCGGATGAACAGGAGTTGCAAGATTCAGGCCTGAGACCTCCAGTCTGAGTTGAAATTCTCCTAAGTCGACAGCCTCAAGACGCGAGCTCTATGTACAAAACCTGCGGCCAGGCGCCTAAGTCTACTATACTCGCGTCCAGAGAAGTCTAAGTCAATAGCGCAACTTCCAAAAGAGGAAGGCACCAACTGACTTCAGGAGAAAATCCAGATGATGAATCTCTTTAAGAGATATCAAAATTCAGACTTAGTTGGACTAAAAATATCATGGCAAATTGGGACGGCGTACCCGCAGAGGCCTCTATTAAGAGTTGAATTCTCTGCATTGAAGCGCGGACATAAAAGGAGCTCAAAGAGACGCTTTCTGTTATTGAAATCACTTGACAGTGGTAATCTTCTGAAGAGACCAAACAGAAGCATGAAAGCTCTGGGTCATCTTCATCCATGGAGGCAAGCCCCTGGTAAAGTCCTTGAAGGGAGAAGATGGAGTCTCTCAGAGCACTCGCTGTTAAAAGAGAATAGTCCAAGTATGGGACTGCTAAAGGAAGGGGGTAAGCCCTATTTATAGGCAGCCCATAATAACCATAATTAAGGTTCATCAATTAGAACCGTCGGCCTTAATGACCGCACGACTGTCAAAGCCCAATGGAAGGCTGACGCGTGGAGCATCACTTCGGGAAGCATTGAAGACGCTGGTCTCCAACCGCCAGCGCCGGTTTGACATTAAAAGGCATTAACGCCTAAGCCCAATGAAGAACCGACGCGTGGACAACCGCTTCGGGAAACAACGGATGATGCGGGTTCCCAATCGTCAACAAAGACTTGACGTTTGAAAATCTCACAGGATCTTTATGATAGGCTACACATAACGCCTGGGAAGTTGCGCCAAACGCAGATGTGAGAGCCGCGTCCAGAGGCTCGCGCCTCTTTTTCAAAGAGTGGCGTCCTCCTTCATTCCAAGTTAGAAGACCCTTCGCGTCTCTTGGATGACTCAAAGTTGCTCCGCGTCTCTCGGACGACTCAAGGTTGCGTCCATCAACAAAAGGGACTCATTTTGGGGGTCTCAGTGGGAAAGCACATAAAGCTGCATCCCGAAGCTTATATCTTCAGCAGAGAAGGCCTATCACCTTCACAAGTGTCTTGGAGCTGCGTCTACATGGATGATGATGGGTCTTGCACCGAGTCTCAGCGTCGCGTCCCTGACTGCGTCAATTTTAAGGGGCGTAAGACCACATTCTTAATGTATCCTGAACTCTGCATCTGGATAAAGTCAAGGATTGCGGCCAGTGAATCACACTCAAAGCTGCGTCCTTCGTGTCCGCTTGAACCGCGTCTTCACTGGCAGGTCAGAATCGCGTGCCTTAGAGCCGCGTCTCTTTTTATGAATCGACGCTGCGTTTCATCAAAAGAACTTAGTTTTACCTAAGTTCAGTATTCACAGTCAGCCAGAGAGCACAAAAAAAAAACTGTGATTGAATCTATCCACAGCGAGGCAAAAAAAATTTTCTTTTCAAAGACTTTTATTATTCAAAAATGATAAAAGTAGATACAAACACTCTTGGTAAATAGAGTGTCCTTTTCTTTATAAGAGAAAAAAAAAGAAGGCTAAAAGTCCTGGTTCGCCAAAGAACGGATTTGTTCTCTAACGCGATGTATCTCATGTTGGCGCGCCTTCTCAGCCTCCATGAGAGCTTGGGCCCGCAGATCCTCCTCGGATAAAAATCTCTTCGCTTGTACTCGGAGGAACTCCAGCTCGGAGGAATAAACAGAGAGATTTGCATCAACTTGCACCTTGGCAACCTCTGACTCCGCTAGCCTCTTTTCAGAAGTAGCAAGCTTCTGTTCATTAATAACAATCAAAGCCTCAGCTCTGCCTATAGCAGCCCGAGAGTCAAGGATAGCCTGCTTCGCAGCCAGCATAATCATCTCAGATTCCTTTGACTCGACCGCTAGCTTTTGATGATCAGCCTGGAAACCTTCGAGAAGACGGGTCCTTTCGGTTATCTTCTCTTCCACCTCTCTTCGCTCTTGCTCTTGAGCAGCAAGGAGTCTATTCAGAGTTTCCTGGGCCTCGTGAAATGAGCCAGCATTCTCCAGGGATCGAAGCTCTCTCAAGTTATGTCCCAACTGCTCCACCAACAGCAGACACGCCTTGGCTGGTGAAGGGCTTCCGGCTAAACTGATGTTCTCGACCAGGTTTCCGAGAAACATTCGGGCGAATTCAAAGGAGCTATCCCCAGATAGGATGAAATCAATACATGATTGCATCGAGGCAAAGAACTACTGCACCATCTGGCGTGTCAGAATCCCTATGGTATCACCACCTAAAGTGCTCCCCGATCCCCTTTCTATCACGGGCTGAGGGATGTAAGCCGATTCTTCCGGTACAGGAGTCGGGCCGACGGGTGCGGCAGAAGCAAGAGTAGCCGCCGGCGCTTCTGGGGGTACTACGTCCGTAGAAACCTCCGTAACCGATGAAATGACAGTAAGCTCGACCTCTTCAGGGTCCTTGGCCGAGGTCTGAGCTGTACGGCCTCCCGGTTAGGCACTGACCGCCAAGTCTCCTACCTGAGCTTCCTCAGTGCCCTCTGCAAATTACAAGAATATCAGCTACGATAGTAAAAGGAAAACATTCAAAATATCAATATTTTCTTACCTAGCTGAGGGTCCAAAGATGGCGAGTTCTTAGGCGAATCCTGTAGGGTGGAGGTCTCCCTGACTTCGATGATTGCCCTCTCTTGAGGCATCCCAGTAATAGGAGCCTCAACTCTATCCTGCTGGGCCAGCTCCTGTATCATCTCCTCGATCTGGGAGGAAGCAGCGGCCTCGCTAACCACGACCAGCCCTACGATATGAAGCCAAATGAAAAAGAAAATGTCAAAATCCTTTTCCTAGTTAAAAGGATGAGTTAGGCGAAAGGAGTACCTTCAGCAGCTTTAGCAGGAATAACTACCGCTGGTGGTGACCCCGTCACCGGCTCACACCCATATATTTCCTCCTCCGAGATGTGTGAGAATTTACTCGGATCAGGAGGAGCGGGTTCATCGCCAAAGTCGACCTCATCGCCTGAATCATACCCTTCTTCTTCGGATGAAGAAGACGATAGTGCAACGCGAGAAGCCTCAGCAACCGGGGCCTTGCCACCAAATACCCCAGTGGTAGGGCTGGGGTCAACTACCCGAGGACTGGGGATTAATACACTAGGGGACCCAGGCTGTTGTGCCTCATCCCTCCTCTCATGAGCTGAGGAAGACCCGGGCTGAGTTGAGACCCCTGGAATCTCAACATCACCTCCGCTCATTATGTCGACTTCAAGCTGCTCAGCCTCGTCAGCGGCGGTGGGTTTGTCAGCGAACTCCCCTTCCTCTAAAATCCTGGGGCCCCTGCTGCGCAACCCACGGGTACGGACTAAGGAGGCGTCATCCTCATCTTCCGCTTCTTCCCTCTGTTCCTCAACACCATAAGGGATGTCTTCGGATGGAGAAACTGCGGCCGCCAAGTCTCTCCGGACCTTCTTTGGGGCAGGCTCAACAGTGAAAGTAGAGCCTTGAGGACGCTTACGCGCCACCTGTCGACCCTTTGCTGCTCGCGGCTCCTCCCTCGATACCCTTCTGGTCTCCTTCAGAGCCTTCCGATACTCTTCGACGCCTCGTGAGCGTTTGTTGGACCCCAACTTGGCTTCGTAAAATGCATTGATACTCTCGATGCATGAGTACTCCGGAGCAAAGTCAGGCGTTTGGTTGGCTTGGAAGTACCAGGTACAGAAGCTAAGGCTTGTACAGCCTTTCGGTTCCTTGGGGCAGACGAAAAAGCGCTTCTGTCCCTCCAGCTACGCTATAATACCAAGCCCGAGTACCTTCAAACAAGTTCCCACTGAAGGCGAGTCGAGCATTAGGGTTACCGACATATAATTGATCATAGCCGAACTGTCGGGCGAAGCGATTTGGCATGTACGGCTCGATCGTGCACGAATTCCCTTGTCGGAAAAGCACATACCCGGACCGAATATTGACCAACCACCAGAAAACTCCCGATGACAGCCTCGTGAAGAAGTATCTGGGCCCACGAAGTCAGCAAGTTTATCCCCGAAAGATGCACCAGTAATTTCGAAGAAGCAGCGATTGAGCTGGTAGTTCGAAGCAGTTATAATGCACCTCCGAATGAAATACATATAAGTATTACACCAGCTTGAACCCTCCAACCGCATTACGAAAGGGGTAAACCCCTCACTCCAAGACACCGGCGTCATCAGGGAGGGACAGTGCATAACGTACCAAGCCATTAGGTACGTGTAGGGAAGCTCAACTCGAGGATTGGGACGCTTTACCGTCGGCCTCCCCTCTGAGTCAACAATCGCCTTACCCTGGGAGTTGACAGCCTTCTCTACTTTGCATAAATTCTGAGTTAAGGCCCGCAACTCGCTTTGAATACCGGCCGCCATGGCCGGGAGGAGGGCTATAGGCCTACCATAAGCCAGGAGCACCGTCGGGTACACTACATCGGCAACAATCACTTCATGTGGCAGTGTCGGCACCACGCAGCGCTTCAACCACAACATTAAGAAGCCCGCCAATAGTGCTCGATTGGAGATAGGGGTCCGGGCTTGATGATGGAAACTTTCAAAAATCGTGTCAGGTTTGAAAGTATCCTCGTTCGACTCCGTGGTGTAGGAGTCTACAGAAGCCTTGATCCTATCGGCAATCTCCTCGTCGGAGCTGGGAGCCAGTCGGGTCACTGGATGGTTTTTCTGATTGACGCCATTAAACAAGTAGCTTGCCCAAGACAGGTGCTTGACTCCCCTCGTCCTCCAAGAGGTTATCTGGCCGCAAATGTGGAAGTGACATAACACCTCCCAATAAGTCTCGTACACCCGAGGAGACTCTTTCTTCAAAAGGTGAAGCTCCTCAGTGGTCGGGACGTATTCCTCATAGGGAGAGTCCCCCATTACCAGCCCCGAGACTTCGTACAACTCGTGCAGGGCAAGACCTATCTCTCCGACCGGAGTGAAGAATGTCCCCGTCAGAGGATTGTAACGCTCCAGGATCCCAAAGAAGTTTTGAGAACTTGGTGGAATACCATACTGCACGGCCTTGACCACTTGGTACAATTCCACATGCTCCAACAGGCCTCCAAGATCCGCAAGGATGAAGCTCACCATCTTACCCCACCAATACTTCTCAGTGGAATGAATCCACCCGGGCGCACGGAAGTCGACCGGAAAATCACCCCCCACTTTCATGAATGCGTTGAGAAAGGTGGTGCCGAGTTTAGGAGTTTCTCCTACTGGGTGATCGGTCCTAAACAGCCCGGGAAACAGGCCGATAGCCTCCTTATCATGACCAGCATGATATACCTTCTTGGAGCCTAAGTTGCCGAGAGTAACCTCAGGGATGGGTCGGGAAAGCTCCCATGTCATTTTTCGAGGGACGGACATGTGCTGGAGATAAGATAGTGGGTACATCCTCTCCATGTTCGAAAGAAAGAACCTTCTATCCCCTATCTGACGGAGCCATTTATAATCTCCGTCATGCAAGGAATAGCCGCCCTCGCTAATATGGTCTCCAAAGAAGAAAGCAGGCTTCTCCATCGGAGCGCGAGCATTCGTTGTGAATGCCGCATCAGTCATAAGCTCCCGAAAGGTTACCGCGTCAACGTTGGAGAGCCTCTCCCTTCGCTCCTTCGACTTGTCGGCAGTCACAGGAGCAGTCCTTTGCAGCACAAAGGTTAAATCACGGTCAGCACCACCTATGTGCCCGAAGTGGCGCCTCTTGGAGAGTGGGTTGGAAGAGTGTCGCACTGCAGAAGAAAATGACACTTGATCAGAAATCTAATCAGAAATCTAAACAAAAACATTAAGTGTTTATAATTCAGACGCAGAAGAGATACTGAACGCGAAAATTGTCAAAATCCGCGTCCAGACCTGAGGACCCGCGTCCAGACCTGAGGCCCCGCGTCCAGACCTGAGGACCATGAGGCCAGCAGGGAGTCTGCGTTTTAAAAATCCAAGACTTATGAAAAATCTCTAAGTACTTGGACTCGGTGCAAGATTCATAAAAACCAGCGCCTGATGTCACAGAACGCAAGAATCAAGTTTGCGTCCGGGTCTTTCACAATTAGAAACATTCTAAGTGATGACTCCGGAACGCAAGGCTTACTGGCGCCCTATGTTCAACAAACAAGTACATCCTCAAGTGGATAAAAGCGGTAGAACCCGAGCCTTGTTTGTTAACTCAAAGACCGCGTCTGAGAATCAAGCACGGTTTCGAATCCACGATTGACTGTTCTCCTTCAAAGAAGGGATTTTTAGGATTATAAGAACTCCATAAACCCCTCTAATGGTGAAGATCAAGCCTGATGGCGTTATACCTGAGATAGGGGCTTCCTGCATGGAGGAACCGCCCCTTTGGGCCTCAGTGACGACCGCTTCGACGATGAAGCGGTTTGCTTAGCCTTGGGCGCCATTGCGAGTCGAAAATCTGATGTTAGATGGAAGAAGAGAGAACAAAGAGAACTTCTTTCTCAAAACCCTAACAGATGCAAGCGAAGACGAAAGAGAGATTAATAATGACTCTCTCAATGACTGTCGCCCTTTATAGGCATGGTGATTCGCAAAGATACGCGACGCTTGGCTCGACGCCGAATCACCGCCTGACGCGTGGACAGTACATTTAATGCAGCGTGAAGTTCGCACGCCAAAAAGAAGGTGTCCCGTCGGCTCCACAGGACACGTGGCAGTGCACTCATGGCATGGCACGGATTCGCACCCAACAGTCGCGCCTCTTCAATGGACGCATCTCTTCAGCTAGGCCATTGTTGCGTCCAAAAAGTCGCGTCTTTACTCCAAAAAGATGCGTCTCTCCGAAAGTTCGCATCCTTCCAATCAGCCCAAGAATCGCGTCTGTCTTGTAGAATATCAGTCGCGTTCTCATTCCAAAAGATGCAGCCCTATGAAAGTCGCAACTTTAAAGCTGGCGTTCAGTCCTTGCTTCTGCAGAACAGTTCAACAGTACACTGGCACAAGCAGACGACCGTCCACTCATGGCTTAAAGTGCACCCACGACGACTTAAAGCAATAGGGGAGGTTTAGACTGTGCATCTAGACACTCAACACGATCAACTTTGGTGGCTTCAAAGAGTTTCACAGTACACTCACGAAGACCATACTCCAGACAAGATCAAACCCAGAGCATTGACAGTCCAGTCATAAGGGTGAGCTCAGCTAGAGTCCAAAGTATTTCAAAATCCGTCCCACTTAACTGCGGAATGTCGAAAACTTTGGAGGGGGTTCTGTAGGCTGTCTAAAAATCACTAAAAGACAAGCCATTGAAAAGCAGAATTTCAAGTTCTAGACGCAAAGCTAATTTTGGCCGCGTCTCAGCAGCACCAAGGCGCGAGGGTCGAAACCCGCATCTCAGCCGCACCAAGGCGCGAGGGTCGAAACCCGCGTCTCAGCAGCACCAAGGCGCGAGGGTCGAAACCCGCGTCTCAGTGATTGGGAAAGAGTTGTGTAGAGTTTTAGCACAAATATTTAACAAAGAGATGAAGGTTAGAATCCACCTTGGTGCTAAGTCCACTCCACAAATGTATTTAAAGATTGATTTACCCTTTCCAATCTCCGCTATAGCAATGGCTATACCGGGTCGATTCTCGAGGAGAGCTAGCGATAGAAGCGTTACGATATGTAATGAAGAAATGAAAACGAAATGTCTTCTATGTATTTACACAATTGCAAGAAGTAACATGAAAAGAAGTGATGGATTTGTGCATTATGAAAAAGAAACTAAAAGAATGAGTGAAGTGTATTGCAAAGAAAGAAAAGCTAAAAGAAAGTGTTGGAAAACTTTTAGATGAGAAGGTACATGGCTAGCTAACTTTACCTCATTGCTAACTTGCTAAACTCAATGGTGATTGCAAGATTGCCTCATGTTGACTCATTGACAATTAAAGATAACTTGCATGTTTGTTCAAGTGTTGTTTCCATCTTGAAGATTAGTGTTCTCTTTGTTGTTAGCTTGAAGCCTCATATTGAATCATAGGCTCTCTAAATAGATGTTCAATGATGAACTCTAGGATTGGTACTAAAGTAGTGCTAAGTTAGAAGAATCAACATTCATTTGAACATTCAAGACATAACTACAAATTAGCTTGAAGTAAAGAAGTTGTTCTTACTATACAAGTAGCATATGTTTGGTGATCCATCCTCATGTTCCATCAAAGGCTCTTGTTCTTGACAAGGCTCTATCCGAGGCACACATGAGTCATATTGAGTCTTTAACAAGCCATTACCAAGGGAAAGCAACTATACTTCCTTGGAAATCAAAAGAAACTTAAACTATGCAAGTATTGAAACAAGCAATCATCCAAAGAGATAGAAGTTAGCTAGGAAGTTATTAGCTAGCCATGCAATAGGAATTTAGCTCTCCATTACACAAGTAACAAAGCCACAATTCATTATGTAAAGCAAAGATCTAAAGCAATTACAATGAATTAGAATCAAAGCAAGAAATTAAAGCAAGGTAAAGTAAAGCATACTAGAGTTTGCAAAGAGATGAATGGAGCTCTTTGATTAATCCTTGGCCACAAGAATGTCACTTCCTTGGTACAAGCTCTCAAACAGCACTCTCTCTCTCACTTTGTCAAGATCTCTAGGAGGAAGAAGATGAAGACTAAAAACCTAGGAGAAAGCTAAAATACAAGAATTTTCCCTCTTTTCTTCTCTCTCTTCTCTGTTGCGCTAGTGCAGACCCTGGTCACCTATTTATAGTCATCAGTGAGAAGCCTCTAGAGCCCTGGCCGTTGGCGCAAAATCCGGATCTCAACGGCCTTAGATCTGCCGCGCGCGCGGGGCAAGGGCGCGGCACTGTTGAGGCCGTTGGCTAACAACTTTCTGGTACGAGTTGGTTGCGAGGTTGTTATCCACGTGGCCTTCTAGAGTCTTCAGTTGGTGCGCGGATCTCTCTGGATTCTGATTTCAAATCTTGGGCTCTTTTGATTTAATCTCTTTAATTATTGCTAACTAAAGTGATTAATGGGCTTTTTCTCTTTAAGTTGTGGGTCTGCAAAAATAGAGAGAAAAGGGGTTAAAATCACATATTTATATACAATATGCATGGTATGGAAGTGGTAAAATATGCAAATATGTATAACAATCACACCCCCATACCTAGCTTTTGCTCGTCCTCGAGCAAAAAAGAAAGAAAAAGAAAAGAAAATCCTAACTAATTTATTACACCACTTTCGTAGGTGACACGATTGCACTGAGCACGTGCAACAAGCCGTTAAACCTCTAGGTTACCCTAGAGGAGGAGTGTTGTCTCCTGAGGGTTTTCAGCGGATTGCACCCACAAAATCCATAAAGAAAAAATAAAAGGGTTAGTGAAATTTTTGATCCATGTTTTAAAGATTCTAACTTGAGATATAGGTTTCAGGTTACCCTAAACTCTTCATTCCTCTTATAAGTGTCTAATTGGAGTTTTGTTGTCAGTTTAGGTTAAGATTTTAGGGAAAAATCAAAAATCGGATTCTGCATCAATCCTAGGATATATACATCTATAAATATGAAGGATCTTTCTTAGACTAAGTTCATTTATTTACTTATATATATAATATATTTTTTCTTTTTTTTTATTTAAAATGTTTATTTATTTACATTTCCTTAGCATCCTTAGGCTTTCTAGTTTACCCTTGTAACGAGTCTCTTACCGATGACTCCCAAACCAGACGGTCTTAGGGCACCAGATGAGAAAACATCCCTCGGTTCGATGACTCAAGTAAACTAGGCCACGAAGGAATTTAAGGACTTAACCACCTTTAGGCGTGATCGGTAATGCTTCTTGAGGCACGACTAACCAGCTTAATCAGTGGCTAAGTATTTATTATTTATATACACATTTTTTTTTATTATTATTATTTTTTTTATATATATACATATATATATATATATATGTAACTAAAATCACAAAGTCTTTGATTAATCCTTCAATATGTTTAATGTTTATATCCTAAAGAAAGAATTAAAATCTAGTAATTTTTCTAATCCTTTATTACTTAACCTAAAAATCTAACAAAACTCTTCTTTTCAACTTTTAATTAGAAGTCTTAGTTAAGGGCTTCCTTAATCCCTAAATTTCAAATTAGATTCTTTAAACACGGATCAAAGAATTTCTTCTTCTTGTTTTTTTTTATGAATTTTTTATTTTTCTAAAAGAAAAGTAAAATCTAAAAAGAAAGTGGAAAATCTAGAAGAAAGATAAAATCTAAAAAGACCTAAAAAAAATAAAATCTAAAAAGACCTAAAAAAAAATAAAAAATAAAAAGACCTAAAAAAAAAAGTGAAAAATCCTATGTTATCATCTACCCCCCCATACCTATCTCATGCATTGTCCTCAATGTATGCGATATGAAATGATGCATGAAATAGGTAAAGGATAAAGCTACTCCCTCTGTCATTTTGGACCCGCGGTGGTGCTCGGTCCAGCCGACTGTGTTCTCCTCAACGCTGCCTCTATACCATCTAAGCGAGAGGATTGCTCCTCTACCTTCTTCCGAAGCCGGACCTGCCCCCTAAATATCTTCTTCATGCCCTTCCAAATGACGGACATGAAGGCTCGTGATTCTGCTGGTGGGTCCTGTCTCCAAAATTGGGGCTCATCTTCCTCCTCTAAGCTCTCCTCCGAAGAGGACTCCACAGGAATGTGCTCAGGTTGGGCACGAGGTGTCCAGAGGGCGTGTAAGCAACCAGTGTATGCACTGGTGGGTTTCTCAGCTACAACATGCACTCGGTCAAATGAGTCAAATACAGCGTCTGGTAGGAAGTTTCTACACAAACGTGTAATCAAGACTGGATGAGAATATTTTGCACCCCGAGTGCGGGAGGAATTATCAAGTATGGCATGAAAAATAGCCCTATTCAAACAAACCGTGTGTCTATGAGTCATTAAATCATGAATGATTTGTAACACGGGTCTGTTGAAAGTCGTGGTATGATCAAGTCCAAAAATATTGCGTTGGAGCCAACGTCCAATGCAATGTACATTTCTAAACGTGGATTGGGCTTTGAGCCCACGGTCCTGCTCTGTGCAGCGGACCCCCATGATAGGCATGTAATCAACTAGTGGCAGCGGTCAGTATAATGGGGATGAATGGGGACATTGGTGATTTCAGCAATGAGTGGAATGGTGACAAAAATGTCACCATATGGCATATGAACTGTGAATTGTTGTGTGTTATGATTAACAGATGCATGATCCAATATGTTGTAAAATGTGGTGACCAAATCAGGGCAATAGTAAGCATCATTGTCATTGTTATCATAAACTAAGGAATACCAATTCCACGCATGTATTAGATCTACAAATATATGCCCATATCCCCCTTGATCATTCAAAAGTTTAGAGAAATCCCTCTCCACAAACAAGCTAGGGGCCATTAATAACAGTAAAAATGTAGAGCAAAGGAACCAAGAGATCAAACCACCCCCGGATTTCATGGGGGGAAATCAAAAGACAGGTGTGTAGAAGGCACCAGAGACAGCTTCAGGAAGAATGGGTCTGGTTCTGTCTCCAGGGAAAGAAGTTAGTCAGCCTGAACTTTTCCAGCGCGCCTGAGGTGTCAGAACTGCGGCGGGACTGCGGCAGGGCGCGGCAGATTAGGGAAAACTGGGGAGCAGAATTTTGGTGAAGGTCGGCTGTGGAAGGAGATTTTCAGATCTGAGGAGAAATTTTCGTTTGAGGGAGGATGAGTTGGGGAGGAGAGTATTTATAGGGGGAAGAAAAAAATGGGATTTCCAAAGTTATCCCTAGGTCAAAGATATAATTACAACCCTAGGTCAAAGGAGTTTGGAAATGAGTGGAATCCTATGGAAGAGAGAATCCTAGGAATGTGGAACTCTTTATATGCACAAAAATCCCTAATTTTTTAATTTTTTTTATTATTTACAAAAAGTGTAAAAGAAAATATTTACAAGTGTGGTCCCAAAATAATATGCAGAAAATGTATGGGAAACTATACAGATGGAAATGTCACAAATAAACTGGGTCACAAAGACCCAATTCGTAAACGTCGTGTGACATGGAATCAGTGGTAAAAAATGGCTTAAGACGTTGACCGTTCACAGTGAATTTGTTGTCATTATTCGGGTCAAGAATCTCAATCGCACCATGGGAAAAGACAGTTTGCACAATGAATGGACCTGACCACCTGGTTTTTAGTTTACCAGGAAAAAGATGGAGTCGTGAATTATACAACAGAACCTTTTGTCCTACGACAAAAATTTTCCTGTGAATGGATTTATCGTGAAAAAGCTTGGTTCTGTGCTTCGTGATCCGAGCATTGTCATATACTTCGTTTCGTAACTCTTCAAGCTCGGATAGCTGCAACTTCCTTAGAACACCGGCTTTATCCAAATCTAAATTCAGCTGCTTTAAAGCCCACATTGCACGGTGTTCTAACTCAACGGGCAAGTGACAAGGTTTTTCAAATATAACTCGATATGGAGACATACCGAGGACAGTCTTGTAAGCGGTCCTGTATGCCCATAAGGCATCAGTCAGTTTGATGGACCAATCCTTACGGTTCTGTCATACAGTTTTCTCCAAAATGAGTTTTATCTGTCTATTCGTAACTTCAACTTGCCCATTGGTTTGAGGATGATAAGCCGTGGATAATTTATGAGTGATAGAGTATTTACGCATCAAGGCTTCAAAAGCCCTATTGCAAAAATGACTCCCATTATCGCTTATTATCGCACGGGGGGCTCCGAAGCGAGAGATGATGTATTCCCTTAAAAACTTAATGACAACTTGGTTGTCATTTGTCCGTGTGGGAATCGCTTCAGCCCATTTAGAAACATAGTCTACGGCTACCAAAATGTATTGGTTACCATAGGACAGAGGAAAGGGTCCTATAAAATCGATGCCCCAGAGGTCGAAAATTTCGACTTCCAAGATGGGTGTGAGGGGCATCATGTCTCTTTTTGTAATACGACCCGTCATTTGACATTTATCACAAAGCTTGCAGAAATTGTATGCATCCTTAAAAAGAGTGGGCCAATAGAATCCACTCTGAAGCACTTTCTCAGCAGTTTTCCGTGGACCAAAATGTCCACCGCAAGCTAACTTGTGACAGAATGTCAAAACGCTCTGATGTTCATCCTCAGGAAGGCATCTACGTATGATTTGGTCAGGACAGTATTTGAATAAATACGGTTCATCCCAAAAGAAGAACCGCATTTGGCGCAGAAAACGGTGTTTTTCTTGTCCTGACCAATGAGAAGGTATTTGCCTGGTAGCAAGGTAGTTCACTATATCAGCATACCAGGGCTCTCCACATATCTCAAAAATGTGCTCGTCAGGAAAATCATCGTTAATCGGTATTCTTTCCTTAGGTGCATTTGGGATTCTCGACAAGTGATCCGCAACCACGTTCTCAACGCCCTTTTTATCTTTTATTTCCAAATCAAACTCTTGCAAAAGAAGTATCCAACGAATCAATCTTGCCTTAGCATCCTTCTTTTGCATCAAGTATTTTAGGGCGGAGTGATCAGTAAAAATTATAGTCCTGGACCCTAGCAGATATTGACGGAATTTCTCCAACGCAAAGACAACTGCTAAAAATTCCTTTTCAGTAGTCGTGTAATTGAGTTGGGCATCATTTAGTGTTCTGCTAGCATAATAGATTACGTGTTGCCTATTATCAATACGCTGTCCTAAAACAGCGCCTATAGCAAAGTCAGAGGCGTCACACATAATCTCAAATGGTTTGGTCCAATCCGGTGCAGAAATTATCGGAGCTGAGACAAGTCTACTTTTAAGCTCTTTCCATGACTTTTGACATTCCTCATCGAATATATAGGGTACATCCTTTCCTAAAAGATTTATCAAAGGTCTTGCAATGTTGCTAAACCCTTGAATGAATCTTCTATAGAAACCAGCGTGCCCTAAGAATGATCTAATGTCCTTTAAGCATTGTGGTTCAGTGAGCTTCGTTATGACTTCCACTTTAGACTTGTCCACCTCGATTCCTATTCGTGATACCTTGTGCCCAAGTACGATTCCTTGCTTGACCATGAAATGACACTTTTCCCAGTTAAGTGTCAAATTTTTCTCCATGCATCGTTGTAAAACCAGCTTCAGATGGTACAAGCATTGCTCAAAAGAATCCCCATAAATCGAAAAGTCATCCATGAAAATTTCCAAAAATTTCTCCACCATGTCCGAGAACAGGCTCAACATGCAACGTTGAAACGTTGCTGGAGCATTGCAAAGGCCGAAGGGCATCCTACGGTATGCAAACGTTCCAAAGGGACAGGTGAAGGTAGTCTTATCTTGGTCCTCGGGAGCAATTGGGATCTGATTATATCCTGAATATCCATCCAGGAAACAATAATATTCGTGTCCCGCTAATCTCTCCAGCATCTGGTCAATAAACGAAAGTGGGAAGTGGTCCTTACGTGTGGCAGTGTTTAATTTCCTGTAATCAATACAAACTCGAATCTTCGTTGGAAGACGTGTTTGTATCAATTCTTTATTCTCATTTTCCACCACAGTAAAGCCTGCTTTCTTAGGCACAGCGTGAACTGGACTTACCCATTGACTATCGGATATGGGATAGATAATCCCATTGTCTAATAGTTTCAAGATTTCATCTCTTACAGCTTCTTGCATAATTGGGTTAAGTCGACGCTGTGGATCTCGTTTCGGCTTAGCATCTTCCGTCAAATGAATCCTATGTTGAACAATGGAAGGACTAATCCCCTTGATATCAGCCATGGTCCAACCAATGGCTTCTCTATTTTCCCTTAACACAGTCAAAAGGTCCTCTTCTTGTTGTTCAGTGAGATTGGATGCAATTATTACAGGAAAGGATTCCTTTCATCCAAGTACTTGTACTTGAGATGGCTAGGAAGAACCTTAAGCTCAGAAGGGACAGGATCTATCACTGGTTGTTCATGGTGCAAGGGAAGAATAGGGGTGGAATTAGTGGTCCTTTCAACATTTGATTCAACAATCTGGTCAAGAGTGAAGTCGTCTGATTCTAACTCAAATTCCTCTTCAGACTCATTTTCAACCTCTTCAACATGTTCACTAGTTAACCCTTCTATCAAGTTCACATCAAAAGAATCATTCTCCAAATCCCTTGGCTGCTTCCCCAAATGGAAGACATTCACCTCCTTTGTCATATCTCCGAACGTCAGCCTCATCGATCCATTTCTGCAGTTGATGATCGCATTCGCGGTGGCTAAGAAAGGACGTCCTAGAATGACAGGTGTTTGTGCTCTGTGATTTTGTACGGGTTGTGTTTCAAGAACGACAAAGTCCACGGGGTAAATGAATTCCCCGACCCGTATTAAAACATCTGTAATCTCCCCCTTGGGAATCTTTACAGAGCGGTCAGCCAACTGTATAGTCATCTGGGTTGGACGAAGGTTGCCTAACCCTAACTGCTGGTATACGGAAAAGGGGAGAAGATTGATGCTCGCGCCCAAGTCAAGCAAAGCCCTATTTATGGTGGTCTGCCCTATGATGCAAGAAATGGTAGGGCTCCCTGGATCTTTGTACTTCACAGGGATAGGACCATTGAGCAGTTCACTTATGTTGGAAGCCAAGAAGACTTTTTTAGGGACATTTGCTTTTCTCTTTTTGGTACACATTTCTTTCAAGAACTTGGCATAGGATGGGACTTGTTGAATGACATCTAAGAGAGGGACATTGATTTGTACTTGGTTAAATATCTCTCTTATCTTCTCCATGTGAGCATTCATTTTATGATTTGTAAGCCTATTTGGGAATGGGACAACAGGCTTATATGTTTGCTCATCAACTTTCTCTTTTCCTTTTGACTGGGAAGTGGATGGTTGTGTGCTTGAAGAAGGACTATTTTGCATGGGTTGAATTGGAACAGAAGGTGGTGGTTGTGACACAGATTTGGGAGATTGATTTGAAACCTTGTTGTCTACATGCTTCCCAGACCTAAGGATTTGAATAGCTTGGCATTGGCTTTGGCTGGGTCCCAAGTCTTCAACTTCATGCAGAGGAAAATGGGCTTTGGGATTTGGTACTGGTTGGCTAGGTAACATTCCTTTTTGTCTTTCAGTCAGAGAATTAGCCAACTGCCCTATTTGGATTTGCAATTTATTCATGTCCTGCTGCTGATTGTTCATCATTGCGGCTTGGGTTTTAGATAAGGTCTCTATCATTTTCTCCAACTCAGAAATTTTCTTGTCTGAAGGATTGGGTGGTGGATGATGTTGATATTGGGGCTGAAAATTTGCTTGGTATGGCACAGGATTTTGATATGACTGGAATCTGGGTGGACTCTGGTATGAATGGACATTTGGTGGATTCTGGTGGTAAGTCGGTGGATGAGACTGAGCAGGGTATTGTTGTGGAAATGGCTGTCTAGGCTGCTCAGGACCAGACTGACTCCAAGAAAAATTCGGATGGTTTCGCCATCCCGGATTATAGGTTTTGGAGTAAGGATTGTAAGTGGGTCTGGTGTATGTGGCATTCGTACTCTCCTGAAACATTTGAGTTTGATAAACTGGACACTCCTCAAACAGATGATTCAAATCATGGCAGTAGGTACAACCCGGGTTTACCACTGGTGTTGGGTTGACCTGATTAACAGCAGAGTTTTCCCTGGACTCTAGCAATTTAATCCTCTTCATCAATTGCGTGATTTTAGCTTCTGCAGCTATTGAGGATCGTATGGAGTGTAAACCAGTTCTGGAAGTAGTGGGTGTAGGTTTCTCAGTACATGACTCCCACTGGACTGTCTTTTCAGCTAAAGCCTCAAAAAGATCCCAACCCTGATCTTCATCCTTCTTTAAGAATTCTCCTTGACACATGGTTTCTAGGAGAGTCTTAGTCTGATAATCAAGTCCATCATAGATAATCTGGCACTGGCGCCATTTTTCTATACCGTGATGGGGACACAGGGCTACTAGGTCTTTGAAGCGCTCAAAGTACTTCCAGAATGGTTCATTGGCTTCTTGTTTGAATTGCATTATATTCTTCCTCATCAGGGCTGTCTTATGGATAGGATAAAACTTTTTAAGAAAGACCTTAACAAAATCATCCCAAGAAGAAATTGAGCTAACTGGGAGATTATAAAGCCACTTCTTAGCGATATCCTTAAGTGCAAAGGGATGAATCTAAGTCTGACAGCATCATCGGTAAGCTGGGAAATCCTCATCATAAGGCATACTTCTTCAAACTCTCGGATGAAGAAATACGCATCCTCAGATTCAAGGCCATGGAATCGTGGAAGTGTGTTTATGAACTGGGGCTTCAACTCAAAATTATTTCCATTAGTATTTGGGAGGAGAATACAAGATGGAAGTGATGTGCGAATAGGATAGAACTTGTCTTGCAACGATACGTTGTTGGTCATGGTGTCGAGTGGTGGTGTATGTGGCAGTGTAGAAGTTCTTACAAGCCTAGCAGAATTCGGATCTCGATACCACTCTTGCATACAATTACACAATCAACGTGCACCTTTCACACAAGCGGAAAATGAAAAATAACAATCAAGAAAAGAAAATCAATCCAAGCTTTCTAGGTTTCCTGGACCTAGACGACTCCTAACTTTAGATCGTCCACAGGAGGTTCGGTGTAGACTCTGACTATAAGCAAATCAGCCAGGGAAGGGTAAGGTTGGTGGGAGGTTTTCCGTCCGAAGACGTTCCTTAATTAAGTAACCAGCAACCTTCGGGCTTTCGGCCCTCAACCCCTTTCCTAGACACTGATTTTATGAAAGTCACTTTCCAACACTTTTCCCCCGTAGGAAAATCTCCTAGATGAGTCCGGATGTCCCTAGGGCCAACGTCTAGCAATTTTTATTTAGAAGCTTAGGATTGTGAGTGCGTGGGAAAATGGTTTGTGGGCTAAGAAAGGGGTGATAAAATCCCCACCTTATCTTTCTTATGGGTTATGCCCTTAAAGTTGATTCGTGAAAGTGTACGATATAACAAACAAGGATCACCCAAAGCTTAATTAAATCAAACAAAGAGTGAATCCTAGTCTATATGCTATGCTCACGTACCTTGTCTCCAGCACTCTTCAACAGTAAATGTAAAGGAATTGAAATACACGTGCCTAGAATGCAAATGTCTAAACAATTTTTTTACAATTACAACCAATTTTTTACTGTTGATTAGCAGATATATGGTGAAGAATACAAGACTTAAAGTATTGCAGCAGCTGTATTTTGCAGAGAAGCAAGCCCTGCAGAAAACTGGTCAGTAGTCAACTCCTCCTTGCCGCGGAACCGCGGCTTTTGCCGTGGGAACGCGGCAAGTCAGAGGGATCCTGGTTTCTGCTTTCGAGAGCAGAGGCCCAGGTCCGCTTATATGTTTCTGCTATGCAAGATTTGCTGTATCTTCAACCTGTACCTGCAACAGAGAAGAGTATTCGTTTAATTCTTCACTTTCAAACAAATACCGTTGCTCTCCCCGGCAACGGCGCCAAAAAATTGATTGGGAAAGAGTTGTGTAGAGTTTTAGCACAAATATTTAACAAAGAGATGAAGGTTAGAATCCACCTTGGTGCTAAGTCCACTCCACAAATGTATTTAAAGATTGATTTACCCTTTCCAATCTCCGCTATAGCAATGGCTATACCGGGTCGATTCTCGAGGAGAGCTAGCGATAGAAGCGTTACGGTATGTAGTGAAGAAATGAAAACGAAATGTCTTCTATGTATTTACACAATTGCAAGAAGTAACATGAAAAGAAGTGATGGATTTGTGCATTATGAAAAAGAAATTAAAAGAATGAGTGAAGTGTATTGCAAAGAAAGAAAAGCTAAAAGAAAGTGTTGGAAAACTTTTAGATGAGAAGGTACATGGCTAGCTAACTTTACCTCATTGCTAACTTGCTAAACTCAATGGTGATTGCAAGATTGCCTCATGTTGACTCATTGGCAATTAATAACTTGCATGTTTGTTCAAGTGTTGTTTCCATCTTGAAGATTAGTGTTCTCTTTGTTGTTAGCTTGAAGCCTCATATTGAATCATAGGCTCTCTAAATAGATGTTCAATGATGAACTCTAGGATTGGTACTAAAGTAGTGCTAAGTTAGAAGAATCAACATTCATTTGAACATTCAAGACATAACTACAAATTAGCTTGAAGTAAAGAAGTTGTTCTTACTATACAAGTAGCATATGTTTGGTGATCCATCCTCATGTTCCATCAAAGGCTCTTGTTCTTGACAAGGCTCTATCCGAGGCACACATGAGTCATATTGAGTCTTTAACAAGCCATTACCAAGGGAAAGCAACTATACTTCCTTGGAAATCAAAAGAAACTTAAACTATGCAAGTATTGAAACAAGCAATCATCCAAAGAGATAGAAGTTAGCTAGGTAAGTTATTAGCTAGCCATGCAATAGGAATTTAGCTCTCCATTACACAAGTAACAAAGCCACAATTCATTATGTAAAGCAAAGATCTAAAGCAATTACAATGAACTAGTATCAAAGCAAGAAATTAAAGTAAGGTAAAGTAAAGCATACTAGAGTTTGCAAAGAGATGAATGGAGCTCTTTTGATTAATCCTTGGCCACAAGAATGTCACTTCCTTGGTACAAGCTCTCAAACAGCACTCTCTCTCTCACTTTGTCAAGATCTCTAGGAGGAAGAAGATGAAGACTAAAAACCTAGGAGAAAGCTAAAATACAAGAATTTCCCCTCTTTTCTTCTCTCTCTTCTCTGTTGCGCTAGTGCAGACCCTGGTCACCTATTTATAGCCATCAGTGAGAAGCCTCTAGAGCCCTGGCCGTTGGCGCAAAATCCGGATCTCAACGGCCTTAGTTCTGCCGCGCGCGCGCGGCAAGGGCGCGGCACTGTTGAGGCCGTTGGCTAACAACTTTCTGGTACGAGTTGGTTGCGAGGTTGTTATCCACATGGCCTTCTAGAGTCTTCAGTTGGTGCGCGGATCTCTCTGGATTCTGATTTCAAATCTTGGGCTCTTTTGATTTAATCTCTTTAATTATTGCTAACTAAAGTGATTAATGGGCTTTTTCTCTTTAAGTTGTGGGTCTGCAAAATAGAGAGAAAAGGGGTTAAAATCACATATTTATATACAATATGCATGGTATGGAAGTGGTAAAATATGCAAATATGTATAACAATCACTCAGCAGCACCAAGGCGCGAGGGTCGAAACCCGCGTCTCAGCACCTCCAAGGCGCAGGGGTCGACACCCGCGTCTCAGCTGTAACCGTCCCGGTTTTGGGGCTAATCACGGCCCACATAACGGGGAAAGTTAGCCCCCATTATGGAGTGTTTTTAGGAGGCACGTACGCCCCTGAAACCCCTATAAATAGCCCCGTCGCTATGAAGAAGGGGTCGGATGATTTTTAGGAGAAAAGAGCTCTGAGAGAAAAGAGAGAGAGAGTTCAACCCTTCAGAGAACTTGCTGTGTTCAAGTTAGCCTTTGCCGACAATCTCTTTGAGAGTTTTGGTCGACAGAGCTGTGTTACTCCGTCAACCATCCGAAGAGAAAAGCCCCGGAAGATCTCAACGTTCACCCTGTCAACGGAGAACAAGATTCACTCTCCACCGCCACTTGAAGAACTCAGCCTTAAATAAAGAGAGGATTCAAGACTCAATATCCTCCCTCCCTTATAATCGGAAGACTGATCTGTTGTAATTTTCTATCCAATCAAAAGAATTTTACAATCGAATCATCCTTTTCTGAAGCAAACAAGACCCTCCGGGAGCTCATGACTGACGCGACATTCACAACAGATTCTCGCGTTCCGATGAAGAAACCTGCCTTCTTCTTCGGAGACAACATTAGCGAGGGTGGCTATACCTTGCATGACGGAGATTATAAATGGCTTCGTCAGATAGAGGGTAGAAGGTTCTTTCTTCCGAACATGGAAAGAATGTACCCACAATCTTATCTCCAGCATATGTCTGTCCCTCGGCCAATGGCGTGGGCGATCACTCGATCTGTCCCCAAAATTTCTCTCGGCACCCTGGGTTCCAGGAAGGTATATAATGCTGGTCATGAGAAGGAGGTTCTCGGCCTGTTTCCCGGGCTGCTCAGGTCCGATCACCCAGTAGGAGAAACTCCTAAACTCGTCACCACCTTCATTAATGTATTCATGAAAGGGGGGGTGACTTTCCGGTCGATTTCCGTCCGCTTGGGTGGATTCATTCCACTGACAAGTACTGGTGGGGCAAGATGGTGAGCTTTGTCCTTGCTGATTTTGGAGGTCTGTTGGAGCATGTGGAATTATACTAAGCGGTCAGGGCCGTGCAATATGGCATTCCATCGAGTTCTCAAAATTTCTTTGGGATCCTGGAGCGTTACAATCCTCTGACGGGGACATTCTTTACTCCGGTCGGAGAGATGGGTCTTGCCCTGCATGAGTTGCACGAAGTCTCGGGGCTGGTAATGGGGGACACTCCCTATGAGGAATACGTCCCAACCTCTGAGGAGCTTCACCTTTTGAAGAAAGAGTTTCCTCGGGTGTACGAGACTTATTGGGAGGTGTTATGTCACTTCCACATTTGCGGCCAGATAACCTCTTGGAGGACGAGGGGAGTTAAGCAGCTGTGTTGGGCAAGCTACTTGTTTAATGGTGTCAGCCAGAAGAACCAACCAGTGACCCGACTCGCTCCCAGCTCTGACGAAGAGATTGCCGACAGGATCAAGGCTTCTGTAGACTCCTACACCACAGAGTCGAACGAGGATACTTTCAAACCTGACACGGTTTTCGAAAGTTTCCACCACCAAGCCTGGACCCCTATCTCCAATCGGGCACTGTTAGCGGGCTTCTTAATGTTGTGGTTGAAGCGCTGCATGGTACCGACACTGCCACATGAAGTAATCGTTGCCGACGTGGTGTATCCGGCGGTGCTCCTGGCTTATGGTAGGTCCATAGCCCTCCTCTCGGCCATGGCGGCCGGTATTCAAAGCGGGTTGCAGGCCTTAACTCAGAGTCTATGCAGGGTAGAGAAGGTTGTTGACTACCAGGGTGAGCTGATTGTTGACTCAGAGGGGAGGCCGACGGTAAAGCGTCCCAACCCTCGGGTTGAACTTCCCTACACGTACCTAATGGCTTGGTACGTTATGCAATGTCCCTCCCTGATGACACCTGTGTCTTGGTGTGAGGGGTTTATCCCTTTCGTACAGCGGTTGGAGAGTTCAAGCTGGTGTAATACTTATATGTATTTCATTCGGAAGTGCATTCTAGTTTCTTCGAACTACCAGCTCAATCGCTGCTTCCCCGAGATTACTGGTGCATCTTATGGGGATCAATTTGCCGACCTGGTGGGTTCAGACAACTTCACAAGGCTATCGTCGGGAGTTTTCTGGTGGCTGATCAATATTCGGCCTGGGTATGTGCTCTTTCGACAAGGGAATTCGTGCACGATCGAGCCATACATGCCGAATCACTTCGCCCGACAGTTCGGCTATGATCAGTTATACGTCGGCAACCCCAATGCTCAACTCGCCTTCAGTGGGAATTTGTTTGAAGGTGCTCGGGCTTGGTATTATAGCGTGGCTGGAGGGACGGAAGCGCTTTTTCGTCTGCCTCCCAAGGGACCGAAAGGCTGTACCAGCCTTAGCTTCTGCACCTGATACTTTCAAGCCAACCAAATGCCTGACTTCTCACCAGAGTACTCATGCATTGAGAGTATCAATGCTTCTTACGAAGCAAAGTCGGCGTCCAAAAAGCGCTCGCGAGGCGTCGATGAATATCGGGCGGCTCAAAAAGAGGCCAGAAGGGTGTCAAGAGGGAGCCGAGAGCAGCAAAGGGTCGACAGGCAGTACATAAGCGTCCTCAGGGCTCTACTTCCATCATTGAGCCTGTCCCCAAGAAGGCCCGGGAGACTTGACGGGCGATGTTTCCTTGTCCGAGGCCATCCCTTCTGGTGTTGAGGAGCAGAGGGAAGAAGATGAGGAGGATAGTGCCCCTCTTGTTCGCACTAGTGGATTGCGCAGCAGGGGCCCCACATTTTTAGAAGAAGGGGAACTTGCTGACGAACCCACCGCCGCTGACGAACCCACCTCAGCTGATGAAGTTGAGCGGCTAGAAGTTGACCTGATGAGCAGGGATGATGTTGAGATTCCAGGGGTCTCAACTCAGCCTGGGTCTTCTTCGGCTCAAGAGAGGAGGGATGAGGCGCAACAGCCTGGGTCCCCTGGTATTTTAATGCCCAGCTCATGGGTAATTGACCCCAGCCCTACTACTGGGGTATTTGGCGGCAAGGCCCCGATTGCTGAGGCTTCTCATGTTGAACTATCGTCCTCATCATCCGGAGAGGATAGATATGATTCGGGTGATGAGGTCGATTTTGGCGATGAACCTGTTCTTCCGGATCCGAGTAAATTCTCACATATCTCGGAGGAGGAGATATATGGGCGTGATCCGGTGACGGCGTCACCACCAGCTGCAGTTGCTTCTGCTGAAGGTACTCTTTCCGTCGTTTTGTTAACCTAGCTCCTCTTTTTAACTAGGGAAAAGAATTTGATGTTTTCTTTTCCTTTTGATTTCATATTGCAGGGCTGGTCGTGGTTAGTGAGGCCGCGGCTTCCTCCCATATTGAGGAGATGATACGGGAGCTGGCCCAGCAGAAGGGTGTCGAGGTTCCTATTGCTGGGGTGCCTCACGAGAGGGCAATTATCGAAGTCGGGGAGGCCTCCACTCTGCAAGATTCGCCCCAGAACCCGCCACCTTTGACCCCCAACTTGGTAGGAAAACATTGATGCTTTGAATATTTTCCTTTTACCGTCGTGGCTGATGTTCTGGTAATTTGCAGAGAGCACCGAGGAAGCTCAGGTAGAAGATTTTGCAGTCAGTGCCTCCCCGGAAGGCCGTACAGCTCAAACCTCGGCCAAGGAACCTGAAGAGGTTGGGCTTGCTGTTACTTCATCCGCCGTGGAAGCGGCTACGACAGTCGTAACTACGCCAGAAGTGCCGGTGACTATCTCAGCTTCCATCGTGTCTGTTGTTGACCCTACTCCTGCACGGGATGAGTTGATTCCCACCCCTCGCCCTGTGATGAAAAGGGGATCTGGGAGCACATCAGCGGAATTCTCCTCGGCTGGGGATATCATGGAAGAACTGACACGTCAAATGGTGCAACAATTCTTTGCTTTCATGCGATCGTGTATTGATCTTATCCTCTCTGGGGGCAGTTCTTTTGAATTTGTCCGAATGCTTCTTGAGAATTTGATTGAGAACATTGGCCATACTGGAGGTCCTTCACAGGCTAGGACGTGTCTGCTGTTGGTGGAGCAGTTGGGGAGTGATCTGAAAGAGCTCAAGTCGTTGGAAGACGCCAGCTCAGTTCACGAGGCCCGGGCAACCCTGACTAGGCTTCTTACTGCTCAAGAACAGGAGCGGAAGGAGATGGAGGAACAAATGGCCGAAGAGACTTGCCATCTCCAACATTTCCAGGCGGACCATCAAAAGCTGATTGGCGATTCAAGGGAATCTGAACTCGTCATGCAGAACGCAGAGCAGGTTATTACCAGTGCTCGGGCCACCATAGCCAAGGCGGAGGCCTTGATTGCAATCAACGAGCATAAGCTTGCTACTGCCAGGAAGAAGCTGGAAGAGCTGGAAGCTGCCAAGACGCAAGTTGAAGAAAACCTCTCTGCTCACTCCTCCAGATTGGAAGCTCTTCGAGCGCAGTTGGCTGCAAGGAAGTTCTTATCTGAGGAGGAGTTGCGAGTTCAGGCTCTCATGGAAGCTGAGAAGGCGCGTTAACATGAGATGCATCGCCTCAGAGAACAAATCCGTTCTTTGGCGAACCAGGATTTTTAGCTTCCTTCTTTTCCTTTTGTAAAGAAAAGGACACTCTATTCACCAAGAGTGTTTGTATTTACTTTTACCATTTTTGAGTAATAAAAGTCTTTGAAAATTTTTTGTTCCACCTTCATCGCCCCGCTGTAGGTGAATCCAATCTACTAATCACAGATTTTGGTCGTGCTCCCTTACTGACTGTGAATAACAGACTTAGGTAGAACTAAGTTTGTTTGATGAAACGCAATGTCGTTCCAAAGAGAGACGCGGTTCTGAGGAACGCGACTTTGACCTGCCAGTGAAGACGCGGTTCAAGTTGACGCGAAAGACGTAGCTTTGAGTGTGACTCACTGGCCGCAGTCCTTAACTTTATCCAGGCGCAGGAATCAGGATGCATCAAGAATGTGGTCTTACGCTCCTTAAAACTGGCACAGACATATAAGAGGATGCGACGCTGGGTCTTTGACCTGGTGCAAATCCATCATCATCTCGCCATGTCGACGCAGCTCCAAGGTACCTGTGAATCTGATAGGCCTCTTTGCTGAAGACTCAAGCCTCAGGGACGCAGCTTCCTCTTATTATGCGCTTTCCCACTGAGACCCCCAGAATGGGTCTCTTTTGTTGATGGACGCAGCTTTGAATCACTCCGAGAGACGCGGAGAGTTTTCTTAAGGAGGACGCCGTTTTTTAAAAAAGGACGCGGGTTCCTGAATGCGGCTCTCATGCCTGCGTTTTGGTGCAACTTCCCAGACGTTACATGCAGCCTGTCATAAAGACTTTATCGGATCTTTAAACGTCCAGTCGTTGTTGGCGAGTGGGGACTCGCACCATTCGATGTTTCCCGGGAGCGACCATCCACGCGTCGGCTCTTCATTGAGCCTGGGCGTTAATGCCTTTTAATGCCAAACCGGCGCTGGCAGTTGGAGACCTGCGTCTTCGACGCTTCCCGAAGCGACGCTCCACGCGTCAGCTTCCATTGGACTTTGGCACTCGTGCGGTCATTAAGGCTGACGGTTCTGATTAGTGAGCCATTAATTATGGGCATTATGGCTCGCCTATAAATAGGGCTTACCCCTTCCTTTAGCAGTCCCATACTTGGACTATTCTCTTTTAACAGCAAGCACTCTGAGAGACTCCATCTTCTCCTTCAAGGACTTTACCAGGGGCTTGCCTCCATGGACGAAGATGACCCAGAGCTTTCATGCTTCTGTTTGGTCTCTTCAAAAGATTACCACTGTCAACTGATTTCAATAACAGAAAGCGTCTCTTTGAGCACCTTTTATGTCCGCGCTTCAATGCAGAGAGTTCAACTCTTAATAGAGACCTCTGCGGGTACGCCGTCCCAATTTGCCGTGATATTTTTAGTCCAACTAAGTCTGAATTTTGATATCTCTTAAAGAGATTCATCATCTGGATTTTCTCCTGAAGTAGTTGGTGCCTTCCTCTTTTGGAAGTTGCGCTATTGACTTAAACTTCTCTAGACGCGAGTATAGTAGACTTAGACTCCTGGCCGCAGGCTCTGCATATGGAGCTCGCGTCTTGAGGCTGTCAACTTAGGAGAATCTCAACTCAGACTGGAGGTCTCGGGCCTGAATCTTGCAACTCCTGTTCATCCAACAGGGAGATGGCAATTCTCGCGCCTGATTCTCTTTGCGTCTTGCATCTTAGACATGGATGTAGAACTAGATCGCGTTCAAATTCCGTGTATATCACAGCTTTGATTCGCGTCTGTTTCTGCCACCGCAGAAGTTTGGTTCGCTGCGCGGGTCATTCCTGCGTCTGAAGATTTCAGCAATAACTGCGTCTGTCACTTAGTTTTTCTGTTGAAGTATACTAAGTTTCAGATCTTCTAATTTTTGTTTGCTTCATGCAGGTAGGCTTGATCATCCTTTTTCATGTTCGTTGGGCCCTTGGGAGAATATATCGGCCAGCGAACTTGGTCGATGGTCGACCACAGGAGAAGAAGTCATGACTCCTGCCTTCAGGAGATTGGGACCGGACCCTCGCCAAGATCTCTTTGGATTCAATGCACCAGTCATGCTTCTTGGCATGGCATGGTCAGAGTGAGCATGGCGGGGATATAGTGGTGGTTATGTCCTTGGATTCTCCCTTCACCTGCCCCAGAAGTGACATCGATGAGGACTCCATGCTCATTGAATGACTTTCTGGTGGTGGAGATGTTCATCAACGAAGTATCATACCCCGCTGCTTCGGATGGTCAGGTTGAATCAGAAGATTCTGCTGCCTTTCGACCTCAAGAAACACCATTGTTCTCGGTCAACCAGAGACTTCTTCGATGTTTACATCATGCATCATGGTGCAACCAGCTTCTGATTGTTGCCATAATGTCCGATCCTACTTTGGTGCCCTTCCAACATCCTGTACTTGGAATTGTATGCAGCTTTGAGGAGTGAGTGCAACCTCTGAGAGAGAGGGGACTTCTTTGTGTACTCCTTAACTGTAACACTCAATCTCATTATATAAGAGAGCGTTTTGTATCACTGTCATATGCCTGGATATAAATAAAAGTGACACTTTTCTTTTTGTCTCTTCTATTGTCTTGGACTCGCTTGTTTCTTTTTAGTCAGACGCATAGAAGCAAAGAATCTTTGGCTTGTCAAAACTATGATGAAGATTTTAACAAGTCAAATTTCGTGGAGAAAAATCCTATTTCAGGAACCCACAATGCTGTCAGAGGAGTGATATTAACTTGACAGAAATAAGATAATTTTGGTGGGCCTGCCACTTTATAAAAAGAAAGTGACAGGTTGAATTGGTACCCCCAGGGAAGGTGAGCTTTTATCAAAGGTTTAAGCTCAACTGGAGAGTTGATGAAAACACTGTTAACGGTGTAATGTTAACCTAATAATGTTTTTAGGTAGACTTGTTATTCTGTTGAGGAGAATAACAAGTGAGACTAGGCTCGCGGGGAGTCTAGGAAAGTCTTTACCGTTAGAGGTGTGATATTAACTTAACGGGTTGAATGAAGTCTTGTCAGAAGTATGATGTTAACTTGACAAGAGTGTAAGTCATAGGTGTGATATTAACTTGACTCAGAAGCATTTCAGTTTTCGCCCAGAAAACTGAAAGTGTCACTGTCATAGGTGTAATATTTAACTTGACAATGAGGGTAATGCTAGAGGTGTAATTTAAACTTGGCATTAGTCATCTCGACTTCAACGAGGAAGTCCGAGGAAAAGTCATGGCCATAGGTGTATTGTTGAACTTGGCGATGACCTTGATGCTAGAGGTGTAGTGCTAAACCTAGCATTGTTCATTCAGCTTCGATATGGAAGACTGAAGAAAAGCTGACTGTCAGAGGTATGATGTTAACTTGACAGAAACTCGATGTACTGTTTAGAAGTATAATATTAACTTAATAGTAATTTGTCAGAGGTGTGGTATTAACTTGACAGAAATTGATTTGCGATATGAGCAATTTTGAAGACTTATCATTCTATTGATGAGAATTGGCAAGTGGAGCTTGAAGTGCCAGAGGTATAGTGTTAACTTGGCAACGACTGTATTTCGTAGACCTACCATTCTGTGGATGAGAATTGGTAAGGGATTTTGGAGGGGAGAGTGGAGTCAAGTCCACTTAGGATTTTTAGCAAACCCTCAGCTATCAACGGATTTGAGGTGCCTTTACCAACTACCGTTTGAGTTGGGCTAGCCATGCTATTCCCCTCAGCATGATGAGTTGTCAAAAACTTATGTTGGGCTTAGAAGCCAACATTTTCCTCTATCCTTAGCCGTTGGAGGCACCGGATCAAACGGGAACATGTCCCTTAGGATTTTTAGCAAATCCTCAGCTGTCAACGGGTTTGATATGCCTCTACCAACTACCGTTTGAGTTGGGCTAGCCATGCTATTCCCCTCAGCATGATGAGTTGTCGAGGGCTTATGTTGGGCTTAAAAGCCAACATTTTCCTCTATCCTTAGCCGTTGGGGGCGTCGGATGTTAGTGTTTTGATCATAGATGTACTTTTAACTTGATCGGAGGAGGAGTACTATTAAGGATAGTACTTTTTCAAGAATCTGCTATTGATCGGCATCATGAGTGTATCGCCATTTGAAGTTATGAGGCGATACAATCCATTTGAGTAGACTGACTCTACTACAAATGGTCCTTCCCATTTGGGCTGGAATTTTTCTTTTGTCTTGTGCGTCATCACCATGGGTCTTCTGACGGCTAAGACAAGGTCGCCTTTCTTGAAAGTTCGCACTTTAACTTTCTTGTTGAAGGCTCTGGTAATTCGAGCTTGGTAAAGCTCGATTTGTTGTTGGGCCTGCCGACGTTTGTCATCAAAGGCTTCCAATTCTTAGAGTCGCTGTCGATGCTTCTCCTCATTCGTTATCTCTGTTGTCAGGACGACGTTGTAGAGATAGAATTTGGATTTCCAGTGGAAGCACGGCTTCACACCCGTATACCAAAGAAAATGGTGTAGCTTTGGTTGGGGTTCGGACAGTTTGTGCGATAAGCCCATAAGCATTCACCTAGCTTATCGTCCCAGTCACGTTGACTTTTCGAGACGAATTTCTTGAGAAGTTTGCCGATGGTCTTGTTGAAAGCTTCTGCGAGACCATTAGCGACGGGGTAGTATGCCGTTGACGACACACTCTGGATTCTGAACTTAACGCAGAATTTTTGAAAAGCCTGGCTGATGAACTGGGGTCCGTTGTCGTGGACAATTCGCCGAGGTATCCCAAAACAGTAAATGACGTGATGTTTCACGAATTTGATCACATCAGATGACTTCACCTCCCTCAAAGGAACGGCCTCAGCCCATTTAGAGAAGTAATCGGTTATTGCCAAAATAAACCGATGTCCTTTTGATGATGGAGGGCTGATAGGGCAACCATATCCATCCCCCACATTTCAAATGGCCAAGTAGAAGCCGTGGAGTGAAGGTAGCCTGGCGCTTGATGGATGAAATCGCCATGTACTTGGCAGGCGTGACATCTTTTGGCATAGGTGATGGCGTCAGCGATCATCTTGGCCAATAATATCCCAACCTTTGGAGTCGGTATGCAAGTTTTGGGCCAGGTTGATGGGCTCCCACATGCCGTCATGGGCTTCTTTCAATACCACTTGTGCCTCTTTTTGTGAAAGGCAGCGAAGCAAGATCCCGTCATGCGATCGACGATACAGTGTTCGTGTAATCGCATTATAGTAGAATTTAGGGCTTTCCTTCGAATGGCAGCCGCTTCCTTGGTGTCCTCAGGCAAGATGCCATACAGGACATAATCGATGTAAGGGAATCGCCAGTCTCTGGGCTTTAGGCCGGCCGACGATTCCAGCGCTTCTTTGTTTTGAGAATCTCCTGTTGG
>JAVJIF010028300.1:0-38901 GCA_038442645.1 Agave tequilana | reverse complement strand
GCTGATAAATTTCTAAATATGATAGATTTGAGGGGTACATATCTAAAACACCCAAAATTATGTGGCTATAAAATGAAATATCTAAATTTACTATGACTCTCCTGTGTTCTCTAATTTTTTTTTTTATAATGAAATAGTGAAACTATCTGTTATTGCCCCGAGAACATAGAAATTGTCAAATCTTGTTAAATTCGTGTCTTTGTGTTTGTTCTTGATCTCGATTTCTTCTGTTCACTACAATCCACATTGAGGTAATGCCAAAGGTCCCAGAGGTAGCTTAACATGTTAATGCAGCACAGGGGTAGCTTCCCAAAATAGTGAAATTTTTGTCAAACTCCCAACAACTGTAATGGCAGAAAATTTTCAGAAACAATGTCAAAGATTGAGAACACTTAATGATGAGAAGAGATGACATGAGACCTATATAGAAATAACTCTCAAGTACATGCACAAATAGCAACTGAGATCAGCGGCCCAAACCAATCTTTATCTTATTGACCTTCAATTTCACTGGGCAATGATTCTCATCAGTGTCACAATGGAATTTGAGATAAGGAGGGAAAGTAAGAACTAGTTCTTAATTAAGGTGATTTTTCCATTTCTGTATGTATGCTTATATTGTAACAACATAATCAGGACAATCATACATCCACAAGTGTTTGATATTTCTATGAAATTCCTCACTGACTAGCAAGAGACTGAGAACTCACATGCCCAATTAGTGTTTTCTTATTCTAAAGAAGATAGCTTACATGTGGGAACAATATGTAAGTTCAACATACAAATATGAGCACAATCAGAACCTTCATATAGCACAAAGGGACAATTGCAGAGCCCCTATCATCAACATAACTTGAAATAGTCTAGTGCAGATCGTCCATCGAGTCCTTTAGAGAGGTAATATGTAGCAAACTCCCTCTCCGTAATCTCCTTGTATATAGGGGGGTTTCATCAGATAACAACTCCTTGATAGGGCCGTAGAGCCTTGATGATGGAAATAGTCTCGTCGAGAAAAAGCTTGCCACTGAAATTCTAGGGCCAACCTTGTTTGCAAGAACTCTATGTTGAACACTCTTAAGCTTGTCATTGGAGATGAGCTGCATATTGAGAAATGTAAAAGACTACAAATTTCAATAAAAAGTATATCAGAAACTGAAACTCATTACTAATTTCTAAGAGCTTATTCCTTAGTGCTGAATTGAAGTTTTGGATCCTTAGACAGGTCTTCTTTTATAATTCCAACTCCATTATCCCAGTAATCTTTTCTTCGAACTTTCACTGCATGGGATACTTGTTCTAGGTTAATGACGACTCTCTCTTGCATGATAGATCTAAAGAGACGAGAGGAGGTGGAGACATTTAGCTATAGAGTTTCTTAATAAGTTTATTGACCGCATTTCAAAGGAGTTTGTACAGGGAGCTAAGCATCAAAACCACCGCATATGTATATTCTTACGTTTCTATCTTGTAGCAGCCAGAAAATTCACCTGAAGAAGATCACCAATGTTAACGACCAAAGCACCAGGCCGAGGATGGACATCGATCCACTGGTCTTCATGAAGTACTTGCAGACCACCGATATTGTGGTCCTGCAGGAGGATCGTTAGGAAATCGTTATCAGAATGCTTGGTGGTGCCGAGAGTAAGATGTGGCTCCGGGCAGGACGGGTAGTAATGTCCGACTAGAAAAGTCCTTTAGAACACTCCATTTCCTTCAAATGCTCAGGGTTCAGTCCAAGGGACTCTGACAGTAACTCAAAGATAATTCCACCTAGTCTCTGGATGTGATTTACATACTCGATTATTATCTCTCTGCAAGTTCAAATCCATGTTAAATATAACAATCAAATTTCTAAACTCATTATGATTAATATTTCTATCAGAGGGAACAGCTTGGAACTGAATCAACCATGTAGAAGGAGTGATATAAATCATCAATGAATTACAAACTGTTTACTAATATATATATATCCAGAAAGGTGACATTTATTTAAGGCGACCATTACTCCTTTGATTAATTATTTTGATATATACTATTTAAGCAAGCACATTAACAAAATGAATAAGCTAAATGACATTAACAAGATTTAGTTCCAAAGGCATCTAGAGCATTTAACTAATTTCTGTAATCCTATGTGAATATCATTTTATGTGTATGTCATCCAATGGTTAAATAGAGATTTTAATGTTAAATATTTTGAACAGATTCCTCAGAAAAAAAAGTTAGTGATTAGAGTGTTTTTCACGACAATAGGAGCAGAATATATTTTCTTTTCCGGCAGGATATATATAATCTCGTTTACCAAATTAGGGTAGTCTTCAATGTGCTTCATGATTCATAAAGTGTAGGCAAAGTTTGTTGTGCCCTCCGGAGGAATCCGACACGCTAAGTCAATCAAAAACTAATATAGCACGAACCAAACAACCAAGCGAGAAAGCAAGAACAAGCAATTTTAACGAGATTCAGCAACTTGCCTACGTCTTCGGAATAGAAGGGAGAAGATCTTGTTCAATCAACAGAGTTACAAAGGTTACAAAGTGGTCTGATATTCAACTGATCAAAATTGATCCAAATAGAGAGACGACACAATTTGATATAGAAATCTCTCAAATGAACTAACCCTTGAACTCTTAATATAAATTACTTCTCACAATGTTGGGATACAATTGGGATGCATAAACCCTCTTATATAGGCAGAAGAACAACCAATAGAAGGAAAATCAAAAATCGGATTGAAATCCGCTTCAAAGTATAAGCTGAAACCAACTTGGATTGCACAGAAAAACTGACTCGTGTTCGACCGGTTGGTCGACCGGATCCATGCTAGAGGTCGACCGTCGGTCGATTGCTAGTTCAAATGTCTCTCTGCTACTACAGTGCAGAACTCTCAGGTCAGTCGACCCGACGATCGACCAACTGTAGTTTTCATCTTCCAAGCTTCTGGTCGGTCGGCTGGGCGGTCGACCGCCTGTTTTCTTCTTTCCAAATGTGCACGTCTGTGTGGTCGACTGCTCTGCTACTACCTCTACTTTTTTCAATGAGTTAAAAAACTTTATCAAGCTTTTTTCAATATATCTTCTACCCCACAATTCTCTACCCCAGTGAAGATTTTCAAATTTGAGCCGAACACCATGAATAACTAATTTCAGCTCAGGAAACAGGCTGACCATTACGGCTACCTATGAACCCCCTACTCAAGAGATCAAACCACACATAGTTCATCCAAACGAGCTTCAAAAAGCTCAACCATCAACTGGAATCAAATCTGCAGCATCGAACCTAACTGACTGAGTCATATTAATCTCATTATCACTATCATGATCGTCATGAAGAACAACTGTTTTCAACTTGAGCTGATTTAGCTCATCAACTTGAACTTCATACTTCTTTACACACTTTCGTAGATTCAACTTGATTCTTATAACTGCAAACAACTTGACTTTTTCTTCAACCTGTTCAGCATTCAAATCAGCTACATGATCTCCACCCGGTGTCACATCCGCTAAAATTTCAACTGATACTAAACCAACTATAGATGGTGGAGTGACATCAACTTCCACCCGCTGTGATATATCTTTGGTCTTCATCCTCTCTACCTGCTGAGATACGATAGACTTCAATAATGAAGCCTCATCAAATGTGAATACTTGCTCAATACGATCTTCTTGTTTTTAGAGTCTCATAACTTGTATCCTTTCAAATCTTTTGACACTTAAAAACACACATTATTGCTCGCGCATTCAACTTGTCATATTTGAATACAAAGTAGGTCAGACATTCAAATATCTGCAACAAACTAAAGTCTTGAGCAGCTCCACCTGACCAAATATCCAACAAAATTTTACCTCCTATCACAGTCAACGACAACCTATTCATAAGATAGCTAGCATAAACCAAAGCCTCAACCCAAAATGATTTGTCTAATGATGCATTAGACAACAAATACCTAACCTTCTCCAGCAAAGCACAGTTCAACTCTTTAGCTATCTCAATCTGTTTTCGAACTGTAAAGTGAATGCCAATGTCATTGTTCTGGCCAAATTGTAGGAACAAATCCTTATATTCCCCAACATTATCAAATTGGAGCACTTTAATCTTCCCGCTGATCAGTTTCTCCATCAAATTCTTCCACTTTACGAACAAATTTAGGACTTCAAACCTTCATCTCATAGGGTATATCCAACAATGTCTAGATAAATTATCAACAAAAGAGACAAAGTACTGATGGCCTTTAAGTGATGCAGTCTTGATAGGACCCCAAACGTCAATGTGAATGAAATCAAGAAGAACCTCGAGTGATGAATTGCGGTATCAAACTTCACTTTTGTCTTCTTGTTCAGAATACAATGTTCATCAAATTTCAAATTGCAGGTAGTTGCACCTTTCAATATTCCTTACTTCGCCAAAGCTTGCAAAGAATTCATGCCAAAATGTCCGAGTCTCATCTGCCATAACCTAGTAGAATTGCCAACCAAATGTTCTAATGCCGCCAAATTTTCAGTAACTGCATGACCCTTCAGGTAGTACAAGTTATCGTGTCGAATGCCCTTCAGAACAGCTAATGAGCCACTGGACATCTTGAGAACGCCTTCTCCAAGTGTCCCCCTCAGGCCCTACGCCTCTAAACCTCCAACTGAGATAAGTTCTTCTTCAACTGAGGAACGTATCTCACATCCTGCAACTCTCTTACCATCCCATCAAACATCTTGATATGAACCGTAATTATCCCCTTAATATGACATGTGTGTCCATCTTCAAACGACACCAAGTATTCGTCTTGTTTTTCCAAAACTAGCAAACCACTCCCTCTTTCGACAAACGTGATAAGTAGAACCAGTATCCAAATTCACTCAGATACCTCTAAGTAGCAAATTGTAAGAGTAATTGAGAGAAAAACTAAAGAGTCAGAATAAGTACCATCATCATCCTGTGCGATGTTTGCCTCTGATTTTGGCCCCTTCTTCATCTTGAGCCTTGGACAATCAATCTTTCAATGTCCTTCTTCCTTGCAAAAAGCACTTTGATTCTTTCTCAATTCACGATTACTGGTCTTGGACTTACCAACATCTCCCTTACCCTTCCGATGATTGAAACCAATTCTTCTTGCTGTCAATGTCTCTGCTGTTGTGCTACTAGAAGAAGAAACCTTGTCTTTCCTTCTCACCTCATGACTCACAAGAGTAGCCGACACATCATTGTACCTAAATGAAGACTTATTATTGATCAAGGTTAGAACGAAGGTTTTATACTCGTCATCCGGAAAAGAGCTCAATAGAATCAACACATTATCCTCATCCTTAATCACCTCATTCACGTTAGGAAGGTCTATAAGAAGTTTTGTGTAATTGTTCATGTGCTCACCAATAGAGATTCTATTCTTCAACTAGAAGTGGTAAAGCCTCTTCTTCAAATGCAAACGATTCTCAATGCTCTTTGTCAAATACATGTTCTCAAAGATCACCCAAATCTTCTTTGCAGAAGTCTCTGTCATCACATAATACTTGATGTCTTATGTCAAACATGATCTATTGATGCCATACACCATCCCATTCATCTTGTCTCAATCTTTCTCTGAAGTCTCTGTTGGTTTCTCTTATAAAGCAGTGTGACTTTCAAATTTTGTGCGTTCAGCTTATCCATCACCTCACATCTCCACATATCAAAGTTGTCTGTACCATCAAACTTCAGCATATCGATCTTTGATTGGTCGATGTTCACGTTGTTCACTGCGGACTGATTATCCTTGGCCATCTCCTCAAGAAAACACCAAATACAATGCGAAAAACCAACAAAAAGTAGATCCAAACTAGATAAAGATCAAAATTTTACCTCAAAGTGAAACCCTAGACAAGTTTTTGAGTGATCTACTCCAACAAATAGATCCCAACGAACAGAACTAACATTGTTCTGAGATTGACACACGATCCCACGAACAGACCAACGTCATTCTAAGATCGACGCATGATCTCT
The DNA here is from genome assembly GCA_038442645.1 of Agave tequilana. Lineage (NCBI taxonomy): Eukaryota > Viridiplantae > Streptophyta > Magnoliopsida > Asparagales > Asparagaceae > Agave > Agave tequilana. The sequence continues at coordinate 32,931 of JAVJIF010028300.1, read as the reverse complement.
GCCAAACAGACCATGATGCTCTTGGGATCGACACACGACCCAAGACGAATCTGGGAAGCTCTAATACCACTTGTTGCGCTTTCAGGAGGAGTCTAACACGTCAATCACCAAGATCAGCGTTCCAACGCCGAGTCAATCAAAATCCAATATAGCATGAACCAAACAAGCAAGAGAGAGAGAGAGAGAGAGAGAGCAAGAACAAACAATTTTAACGAGGTTCGACAATTTGCCTATGTTCTCGGGGTAGATGGGAGAAGATCTTATTCCATCAACAGAGTTGCAAGGGTTACAAAGTGATCCGAAGATCCAACTGATCAAGATTGATCCAAAAAAGAAACTATGCAATTTGTCGTAAAAATCTCTCAAACAAACTAACCCTAAAACTCTCAATACAAATTGCCTCTCACAAGGTTGGGTTACAATTACAGTGAAGAGACCCTCCTTATATAGCCCGAGGAACAGCCAATAGAAAGAAAACTAAAAATCTGATCGAAATCCGCTTCAAAATAGAGACATGAAACCAGCTCGGATTGCGCAGAAATATCGACTAGTGGTCGTCCTGTCGATCAACCGAATCCATGCTAGCGGTCGACCGTTGGTCGACTGCTAGTTCAAACGTCTTTGTGCCATTCCTGTGCAGAACTCTCGGGACGGTCAGGTGGGTGATCGACCGACTGTAGTTTTCGTCTTCCAAGCTTCTGGTCGGCCTGTTTCTTTCTTTTCAAACGTGCACGTCTGTGCACATGCAGTCGACGCTCTGCAGCTACCTCTGCTTTTTCCATTGAGTTAAAAAAATTTACCAAGTTTTTTCCATTATGTTTTCCCACACAAAGTTATCGAGAAATTTGACAATTTACAAATAAAAAACAGGATTTCTTATGATCTAAGTTCATAAACTATATTTTTGCCCGGGCAGGGCGGGTAGCAGCGTCCGACTAGCGAAAGCTCTTAAGAAAATTCATCTGCAGTGTCCGTTGTGGAGCAAAGTCGAGCCGTGCATAACATGTTTTTCAGTGAGCCCTGCAAATTTAATTCGAAAAATTCTCTCCCTCGCGGCGAAATTGAAATTTAAGTCAAGAAAAATTACCTGCAAGCCGGTGGTAGCTCCTCCGGCGTCGGAGGCTCCGGCGCCATGATGCAGGTGAGGGTGTCCCTCCAGTTGGCGGCGGGCGACTGATAAAAATCAAAATTGGTATTGAACACCACCTTTCTGGTGGAATCTCGCGAGTAATACTCCTTCTTCACCTCCTCATCCTGCTCGTGGAACCTCCTCACTCCTCGGAGCATCTCGTCGAGCACGTCCATCGGGATCCCGTGCCCCGCCACTTGGAATATCCCGAACGTCTCCGCCGCAGACCCCAGCTCTCGGACTAAGCCAGGGCGATGAGGGCTGGAAAGATCGATGACGGGGATGCTCTTCTTGCTGCTGTTGTTGGTAGTAATATTGGTGTCATGTGATGGTGGGTGGATGAAGATGCGTGGAATTTTGGTGGCCCCGGCGCTGACGAGGCCCTTGACGCCGGTTTTGGCGTCGTCGAAGGCCCTGAGCTCGCTCGCGCGGTCGTAGACGGCCATGGCGAATTTTGGGAGATGCTAGATGTAAGAGACAGTGGCTGAAAAAGTAGCTAGCTAGTGCCGTATGTGGGTTACCTTCACTCTCCTAAATTATTTAATAAATGGTAAAAGAAAGCCGGTCTACGATAAGGACGCTTGGTCTAAAGAAACGGCTCGGTTGTCAGCTTTTTGTCTCCCGTTCCTTGTCTCTTTTCGTTTGGAGTGATTTAAGAGGCTCTTCGCTGGCAAATTGATTATTTTTGACAATTTAATGGGAGCTAAAAGATATAAAATTATAGTGGTCAAAATCTGACTCATGTAAGGTGACGGCACATGTCTCTCATCTTTTAACTCTCCGAGATATATCAGAGCTCTCATTCGAAGCCTATGTTGTTCCCAATCTCCTCCAGATCCTCTCCGATAAGAGGATTCTTCCGTTCCGAAAACTTCATGCCAAACAGCTCCAGTAACAATTCACCCTCAATTTCCTTCGACGGTTGCACCGTCTTGTATTTCTCTATGTTCATAACGTGTGACGCCATTCAACGTGGGCAGTTACGGCAGTGACGGATTTTCCTGCATGCAATCCTAATAAGTCCGCACCATTAATCGCGACCGCTGCGACAAGTCAACATATACAAATCGTACAGTTATGAAATTTTGCCCGCATCACCTGCTTAGTTTAGTATAAGTGAACCTCGTCTGACGCCGCCACTGATTAAACGTAGGATTATAAGCTCCAACTAGTGATATATATATTATATATATATATATATATATATATATATATATATATATATTATATATATATTGCCACTTAATTAAGATGAAATATGATTAAGGAAATGAATTGCTTTAGTGTATAAATTGCGGCTGTCAAATTATAAGAGTAATCAATAGATGGCCCTTTGGCCAATGAGACATGACTCATTGGTAAAATGGGAGTCGATTGTGGTGGATCCTAGGTTCATGATTAGACTGAAAAGGTGTACTTATTATGTGTATAAAGATGTATTTGATGTACCCTTTCTTGTCTCCGCTATAGCATAGGGCTATACCGAGTCGATTCTCAGGGAGAGCTCGCGATGGAAGCTTTACGTGTGGTAGTGAAGTGATCAAACGAGTATTCTTCTCTTGCTTATAAACTTAGTGAATCAAGTGAAAAAGAAACTAAAAGAAGATGGATATGTTCATGGTGGAAAAGTCGTGGGAAAAGAAATCAAGAAGTGGATGTGGTATTCACAAGAAAAGGAAAGAAAACTTAAAGAAAGAATAGATCCATGACTAGCTTACCTTGCTAGCTTGCCAAGACTTACTAGACTCCTTGATAGCGAATGCGTGCCTAATGTTGTCACTCCATCGGCTTAGGATTTGTCTTGCGTGTTGACCTAATTACTTTCTCACTTGGTAGACGGTGTTTAAACCGTCGGAGAAGAGAAGATCATACAACTTGCAAGATTAACAAAGGCAATCACCCATGAGTTAGTGAAGTAAGCTAAACTAGTGGTAAACTAGTACATGGAGAAGGAATTAGCTAGAACAAGCCATAAGAAAGGTAAAACAAAGCATGGAAGTAAATTGCAAGTAATTAAAGCAAGAAGTGAAATAAAGCAAGTAAGATGCAAGAAAACTAGAACCAAGCTTCAAGTAGAGGAAGGAGGATGGATCAATCCTTGTTGCTTCAAGTGTCACCCTTGATTACACAAGCTCTCTCCCTCACAATCACTCTCTTTTACATTGAATTCTAGGGAAGAAGAAGAGGGATCTAAAGAACAAAACCTAAAGAGAAAAATACATGAAAATTACAACAACTAAACTAATCTCCTCTCTTCTCCATTCAGTTCTTGCTCGCAGGTCAGAGGTCAGATATTTATAGCCCACAGGTGAAGCTTCGAGATCAGTTCAGTTGGCGCAAAATCCGAGACAAAATCTCCCTGTAACTGCCGCGCCCACTTGCGTTCCCGCGGCCTAACTGAAGCCGTTCAGCAACAACTTTCTGTTGCTGGCTGTTACGAGTTAGTTTGGCCACGTGGACCTTCTGGAATCTTCGTTTGTTGCGCGGATCTCTCTGGATCTGGATTTGAATTTGGCTTTATCCTTTAAGCTTGGATTAATCACTTAATTAGTGTTAATTAAGTGATTATTTGGAAATCTCTCCTTTAAGTATGTACCTGCAAATATGTAGAGAAGAGGAGTAAAAATCACATATTTATTTGTAATATGCATGGGAGTTATGATGTAAAAATATGCAATATTGGATACTAATCACACCCCCACACTTATTCTTTGCTCGTCCCGAGCAAAACAAAGAAAAAGAAAATCTAGACTACCAATTTATTTACACCACTTTCGCAGGTGACGCGATTGCACTGAGCATGTGCAACAAGCCGTTAAACCTCTAGGTTACCCTAGAGGAGGAGTGTTGTCTCCTGAGGGTTTTCAGCGGATACACCCACAAAATCCATAAAGAAAGAAGACAAATGTTAGTGTTTTGAAAACGCATTTTGAATAAGAGACATGTTTACGAACTATTTTTGCAAAAATATAAGTGATCCTAGGTCATAAGTCCACCTATAATCATTCTTCCTTAAACTTAGTATCCATGCAAGATCTTGTTTTTAATTAAGGTAAGAGTTCAAAATTGGATTGAATATATTATCTCTCATAAAACCTAGATAATATGCACACCGTGCTCTGTGAAAATTTCCTGGGATTTCAACTCCAACCATAAAGCCATTTATTTATTATATATACTTTTTTTTATGCTTTTTTTCTTCCCTTAGTTTAGGCTTTCTAGTCTACCCTTGTAGCGAGCCTTTAACCGATGACTCCCAAACCAGACGGTCTTAGGGCACCAGATGAGAAAACATCCCTCGGGTTTAAGGTCTCGAGTAGAAAAGGCCACGAAACTAAAGGGGATTATTTATAATCACCGTTAGGCGTGAATAATCATGCTTCTTGAGGCACAATTATCCAGCTTAATAAGTGAGATCACCGTTAGGCGTGAGTAACCATGCTTCTTGAGGCATAGTTATCCAGCTTAATAAGTGATCTTTATTTATATTTTTTTTATTTATATGGCATTTTGGTCTTTGTCTCCATCCCAAGAAATGTGTAAGTGTAAAGTGCATATTTATCTAAGGCAAAAAATTCAAGATAAAAATATCTCACCAATTTTACTTACTTAGCCTATAATTTTCAAACAAGATCTATTATTTCAACTAAATTTTAAGATGTCATAATTAAGGCTTTCTTAATCTCTAAGATACATCTTAATTTTCTTAAAAATAGATCAAAAGTTTGTCTCTTTTTCAAAAAGTTTTTATTTTTTTATTTTTATTTTTATTATTTTTTTAAAAGAAGTGTAAAAGAAAGAAAATCTAAAAATCTATGTTAGTAAACCCTCCCCCACACTTATTTCATGCATTGTCCTCAATGTATGTAAGATAAAATGATGCATGAAATAGGTAAGGTAAAAAGTCACTCCCTCCTCCTCTTGGGAACCGCAGTGGTACTGGGTCCAGCAGATTGTGTCCTCCTCAAAGTCGCCTCAATACTCTCTAAGCGCGAGGATTGCTCCTCCAACCTGGAAGTTTGCTCCTCCATCTTCTTTCTCAACCTTACTTGCCCCTTAAAATTTTCTTCATGCCCTTCCATAAGGTAGACATGAAAGCACGTGTCTCTACAGGGGGTTCCTGCCTCCAAAATTCGGGTTCATCCTCCGCATCATAACTCTCCGAAGATGAGGACTCAACGGCACATTTTCTGGCTGGACAGTAGGTGTCCAGAGTGCGTGTAAACAACTAGTGTATGCACTGGTCGGTCTCTCGGGTGCAACAAACTCTCGGTCAAATGACTCAAAGAATTCGTCCGGTAGAAAGGTCTTACACAGACGTGTTATCAATACAGGATGTGAATATTTGGCACCTCTTGTGCGTGAAGAGTTGACAATAAGTGCGTGGAAGATAACCTTGTTTAAACAAACCGTGCGTTGTCGTGTCATCAGGTCATGTATAATCTGTAGCACAGGCCTGTTAAAGTCGTGGTATGGTCTAGCCCTACAATATTGCGTAGGATCCAACGTCCTATGCAATGAACATTCCTAAACGTGGTGCTAGCCTTCAGCCCACGATCCTGCTCCGTGCAGCGAGCTCCCATAACAGTCATATAATCAATTAAAGGGAGAGGCTCGCTGTGGTGTGTAATGGTCGGGACGTGAGTGACTTCCTCCTCAGAAGAGGAAGCGTGACATGAAAATCTCCATTGGGCATATGGACAGTGAATTGGTATGCATGTGAATCTACCGAGGCGTGATCTAGGTGAGTGTAAAACATCTTCACCAATTCAGGACAATAGAATGACTTGGTCTCAGATCTATCATATATCAAATTGTACCATTCCTAGCCCTTATTCGTTCTAAAAATACATGTCCATAACCATTAGGATCAATTAGAAGTTGCCCAAAGTCTTTCTCAGCAAATATTTGTGGTGCCATAACAGAAAATTAAGATCAACAAAAATTCGTGCGGTAAAAAGAAGAGATTTAAAACTCGAACCACCCCCGGATTACGTGGGGGGAAAAAATCGATCTCTGTTGTGGGTTTAGAGAATTCTGAAGAAATTTGTGGTACCAGATCCTCAACAAGAACTGAAAATCGACCGGAGAAGAACTTTGCTGGGCGCAGGAGTCTTCAAAGCGCCGCGTTTGCGCGGCTGGGGTTGTGGATCCGCGGCAGATTGAAAAGATCTGGGGAAGAGAAAAATTTGGTGGCTGCGGTTTTGAGAGGAAGATGTAGATCTGAGATTGTTTTCTCGGTGAGGGAGGAAATATGTGGAAGGGGTTCTTTTTATAGGAGGGAAAGAATTCGAGAGTTTCCCGATCTATCCCTAGGTCAAAAACAAATTTACCCTAGGGATTTATGAAAAGAATCTTTGACTCCTAGGAATTTGGAAAGACCTCAAACTTAGGAATTCTTGAAAGATGGAATTTGAGGAATCATAGGAATATGGAAAGAATTTGAATTTTGAAAATATGGGAACTCCTTTAAATATGAAAATCCTCCTTTATTTTTGTTTCTCTTTTTTTTTTTTTATTTTTTATTTCCTAAATTCTATGTTAGTAAATCCTATGTTAGTAAAAAAAATTAACTTATGGTGGTGGTTCCGGTGGTGGTCGGATTGGTCCACGAAAGGCGGCCCAATCATTATTGCGTGGAGTCTGAAGGAACCCACCAAAAATCACAGAAATATGACCCATAAAAATGATGCATGCGTGTGTGCTCTTAATTATATACATGACCACCCCATCTAATTTCAAGATTTTCCTAATAATTTCAGAGTCATTTTCATCAAACTCCTTGTCCCAGAATGATAAAACAATTGACTTGGACTCGGAAAGGAACACTGTCTCAGGGAAGTGAATGAAGTCAAGATAAGGTTCAGGAGTCGGAATGGATTTAGGAATTGGGTCCACGTCAAGAAATGTCAACTCAAATCCACATGAATTGTCCAACAATGGAATGTGACTATCAAAAATTTGTAATTCCAGTTCAGGAAGGATGGGAATCAAACTGACTCTAGAAGGTTACTCAAATTGGGTAATATAACTGGAGTCAATAATGATTCAGGATTGGAACTGGATCACAGATGTGCAAATCTAGGTCACATATCTCATTTAGTTCAATTCCACAAAATGGAGAACTTGCCAAAATGTCAATAGAATCTTCAAAAGTGTAAAATTGGGCAAGTTCGACATGATCCTCAAAGATGGTTGATTCAACTTCATTGTGAATTGTGAAAGGATCCAAGGTTGATTCCGGGAAAGAATTAAAGTGAGGTAAAGATACCGGAGTCATTATGGAATCAGGAAGAAGAATTGAATCACAAAGTTGGGGTTCAAGATCACATTCCTCATGTAATTCAATAAAATGTGGAGAATTTGCCAATTTATCAATGGGATTTTCAGAAGTATGGAATTGGCCAAGTTCTATGTGATCATAAAAGATTGGTGATTCAATTTCACAATGGATAGGAAATGGATCCAATACTGACTCGGGAAATGAAGTGAAATTATGTGAAGACACCGGAGTCATGATTGCATCAGGAAGTATATGGAATCATCAAGTGGAAGTTCAGGATCAAAATCATGTTCCAGTTCAATTTCAGAAAAAGGAAGACTTGCCAAATTGTCAATTGGATCTTTAGAAGTGAAAAATTGGGCAAGTTCATTTTTAGGAAATGAGAAACTTGCCAAAATGTCAACGGATTTGAATTTTGGACAAGTTCAAGTTTAGGAAATGAAAAACTTGCCAATGTATCAATTGGATCTGAAGTTTGGACAAGTTCAGGTGAGTGTGCTGAAATTGAATCTGGATTTCCAAGATGACAAGAGTCTTGAGTCATATCAATAGAGTGTGGTATAACTGGATTAGTCAAATGTTGATAGGATAGAGTTTCCTCTTTCCTAAGAAGGTTATCCAATTGTTCTTTCACACTATTGATAGACTTGGCATGTGATTTTTGATATTGTAACATAGACTCTTGCAAGATGTCTATACTCTTTTCTAGAATTGATGTATCTTCAAATGATTGTTCTAGAATGGGAGTATAGGAATCTTGACTTTCGAAAGTTTGTGAATAGTGTGAGTCAAAAATGTGTGGTGATGGAAGAGTGGACTCACACAAGAAATCTTTACTCGTTTCCATGACAAATGGTTGTTCATTAGGAAATGGTGGAACTGAGTAAGACTCTTGAAAATACTGTGGAACTGGAGAGGGAAATGGTTCTGGAAGTGTTTGCTCAGCTCTCTGTAAATTAGCTTCTAAACTCCTTAATAAGTCAGATTTGTCTTCAAATGGAGGCTCAGAAAAAGGAGTGTATGACGTGGACTCGGGAAATGAATATTGTGGATAAGGTGAATATGATGGACAAGGATTTTGAAAATTTGACTCGGGGTAAGTGAATCCCCAATGACTCGATGAAGAGTTGAATTATTTTGGACATTATAATCATTAGATGGGGTGTATGGGTCGTATTGATCCGGATAAGGCCAACCCGGTGTATGTGGTTGGTGCATATTATAAACACCAGGTTGGAATTATCCGAATATGGAGTGTGTGTGACATATGGATGGAAAGAATTGTAATTGTAAGCCATATCACACAATCACAAACAAAAATCAAACAAACAAACAAACAAACAAAAGAAAAAATTTCTAACCTAAGTTAGGGTAGACTTAGACCTAGACGACTCCTAACAAATAGACCGTCCACGGGAGGTTTAGTGCAGACTCTAACCACAAGCTAATCAGCCAGGGAAGGGTAAGGTTGGTGGGAGGTTTTCCGTCCGAAGACGTTCCTTAATTAAGTAACCAGCAACCTTCGGGTTTTCGGCCCTCAACCCCTTTCCTAGACACCGATTTTGCAAGAGTTAAATTCCAACACTTTTCCCCCTTAGGAAAATCTCCTAATTGAGTCCGAGATGTCCTTAGGGCCAACGTCTACTTTTTTATTAAATTAGGCTTGGGTTAGTGAGTGCTTGGGTTGTGGTTTTCGGGCTAAGGAAAGGGTAATGACCTCCCCCACCTTATCTTATTTACGGGTATGCCCTTAAATTTGACTTGTGCAAGTGTACAAGAAATATAGCTAGATACACTCAAAGCATGAAAATCAAGCAAGGAGTTTGTCCTAGTCTAATGCAATGCAAACACGTACCTTGCCTCCAGCACTCTTCAACAGTAAAAGTAAAGAATTGAAGAGACACGTGCCTAAAATGCAAGTGTCTAAACAATTTTTAGCAATTTCAATCAACTTTTTACTGTTTTTAATTAAGCAGGTATATGGTGCAAAATACAGGAAATAAAGTATAACATCAGATGTAATTTGCAGATCTGAAGCCCCTGCAGAAATTTTGTTAGGAGTGAACTCCTCTGTGCCGCAGCCGCGCGGCTTTTGCCGTGGGAACGCGGCACTTTGGAGGGATCCTGGTCTCTGCTTTCAAGAGCAGAGGCCCAGGTCCACTTATATGTGACTGCAATGAATATTTTCCTGTTTCTTTACCTGTAACCTGCAAACAGAGAAGAAGAATCGTTTAGTACTTCACTTTAAACCAAAAGAACGTCGCTCTCCCGGCAACGGCGCCAAAAATTGATTAGACTGAAAAGGTGTACTTATTATGTGTATAAAGATGTATTTGATGTATCCTTTCTTGTCTCCGCTATAGCATAGGGCTATACCGAGTCGATTCTCAGGGAGAGCTCGCGATGGAAGCTTTACGTGTGGTAGTGAAGTGATCAAACGAGTATTCTTCTCTTGCTTATAAACTTAGTGAATCAAGTGAAAAAGAAACTAAAAGAAGATGGATATGTTCATGGTGGAAAAGTCGTGGGAAAAGAAATCAAGAAGTGGATGTGGTATTCACAAGAAAAGGAAAGAAAACTTAAAGAAAGAATAGATCCATGACTAGCTTACCTTGCTAGCTTGCCAAGACTTACTAGACTCCTTGATAGCGAATGCGTGCCTAATGTTGTCACTCCATCGGCTTAGGATTTGTCTTGCGTGTTGACCTAATTACTTTCTCACTTGGTAGACGGTGGTTTAACCGTCGGAGAAGAGAAGATCATACAACTTGCAAGATTAACAAAGGCAATCACCCATGAGTTAGTGAAGTAAGCTAAACTAGTGGTAAACTAGTACATGGAGAAGGAATTAGCTAGAACAAGCCATAAGAAAGGTAAAACAAAGCATGGAAGTAAATTGCAAGTAATTAAAGCAAGAAGTGAAATAAAGCAAGTAAGAATGCAAGAAAACTAGAACCAAGCTTCAAGTAGAGGAAGGAGGATGGATCAATCCTTGTTGCTTCAAGTGTCACCCTTGATTACACAAGCTCTCTCCCTCACAATCACTCTCTTTTACATTGAATTCTAGGGAAGAAGAAGAGGGATCTAAAGAACAAAACCTAAAGAGAAAAATACATGAAAATTACAACAACTAAACTAATCTCCTCTCTTCTCCATTCAGTTCTTGCTCGCAGGTCAGAGGTCAGATATTTATAGCCCACAGGTGAAGCTTCGAGATCAGTTCAGTTGGCGCAAAATCCGAGACAAAATCTCCCTGTAACTGCCGCGCCCACTTGCGTTCCCGCGGCCTAACTGAAGCCGTTCAGCAACAACTTTCTGTTGCTGGCTGTTACGAGTTAGTTTGGCCACGTGGACCTTCTGGAATCTTCGTTTGTTGCGCGGATCTCTCTGGATCTGGATTTGAATTTGGCTTTATCCTTTAAGCTTGGATTAATCACTTAATTAGTGTTAATTAAGTGATTATTTGGAAATCTCTCCTTTAAGTATGTACCTGCAAATATGTAGAGAAGAGGAGTAAAATCACATATTTATTTGTAATATGCATGGGAGTTATGATGTAAATATGCAATATTGGATACTAATCAGTTCAAGCCCATCTATGACCTGTCTATTAAAAAAAAATAAAAAATAAAAAAGATGGCCCCTTTCAAATAAGACAAAACATATCTTGTTTTTTATGTTCTCTCGTGGGATGGGCGGTTGATATATATATATATATATATATATATATATATATATATATTATATATATATATATTATATATATATATTATATATATATATATATATTATATAGAGAGAGAGAGAGAGAGAGAGAGAGAGAGGTCTTCGTGTGAGAAACTTTCTCACACGAAGACCGTAAGAAAATCATATACGGGCGATCATGTCGATGATCAGAACCATTCATCTTAATCTATATACTTTATTTAGGCTACCAATAAAAAATCACGTGAGTTAAAGTCTTTTTACCCATGCAACAAGTGGTTACAAAACATACGTTTATTCGCCGTAGAATAAACATGTCACTTGATGCATGGGTAAAAAGACTTGGAATCGCGTGATTTTTTATTAGTAATCTAATTAGAGTATGTAGATCAAGATGAACGGTTCGGATCATCCATAAAATCTCTCTTATATAGTTTTCTCACGAAGCTTATTTTGAGAAAGTTTCTCATTTGAAAATTTTCCTATATATATATATATATATATATATATATATATATATATATATATATATATATATATATATATATATATATATATATATATATATAAAATGTATATCAGCCCGCGGGCTGAGAGTACTCTCTCAGCCTGCGGTGACGTGGCTCGATTTGTCACCTCACTGACTTGCGGTCTGCTTTTAGGTAGAAGTTAAATTACCAATACCCCTTATGATAACTTTTCCTTATTGTTTATTATTATTTTTCCCCCTTTTATTTTGCCGCTCTTTATAGAATATAAATTACTTTTCGCCTTATTTCTTTACCTCTTTTTTGAAAGATGTAGTTTCTCCTTTTCAGCCTGGGATAAATTTTTTTTTGAAAATATAAATCTTTTCAGATCATTGTTTTCAGCCTGCGATAAAATTCTACTTTATAGTTTAATTTTTTTTGTATATAATGTAGTCAGAGTCTGGTCGCATTGTACATTTAAACTGCGACCTTAGTCAAAGTCTTTCATCGCAGTGTACATGGTGAAATGCGACCAAGGTCGCAGTGTTGTTATTGATAAAGATGGCCGGCAACTGCAATCTAGGGTTGCATTACATGGACTGCGACTTTGGTCGCAGTACGTTAAGTAATTATTTTTTTTTGAATATAATGTAGTCAGAGTCTTTGCTCGCATTGTACATTTAAACTGCGACCTTAGCCAAAGTCTTTTGTCGCAGTGTACATGGTTAAATGCGACCAAGGTCGCAGTGTTGTTATTGATAAAGATGGCCAGCAACTGCAATCTAGGGTTGCATTACGTGGACTGCGACTTTGGTCTACGCGTCATTCGTTGTTTCCCGAAGCGGTTTGTCTACGTGTCGGTTCTTCATTGGGTTTAGGCGTTAATGTCTTTTATTTTCAAACCGGCGCTGGCGGTTGGAGACCATTAATGCCGACGATTCTGATTAATGAACCATTAATTATGGTTATTATGGGCTGCCTATAAATAGGGCTCACGCTCTCCCTTTAACAGTCCATAATTAGACTATTTTCTTTCGAGAGCAATTGCTCTGAGAATTTCCGTCTTCTTCAGAGTCTCTAACAGGGGCCTGCCTCCATGGATGAAGATGACCCTATTGACGAACTTGATCGATGTTCGTCCACAAGGGAAGAAGTCATAGACCTCATCGTCCACAAGGGAAGAAGTCATGGTCCTCGTCGTTCACAGGAAGAAGTCATGATCCCTGACGAGGACTTAATCCTCACCGAGATCTGTTCTCACTTGACGCACCAGTCAAGCTTGCTGGTGACGGATGGTCAGAGTGGGTATGGCGGCGGGGGATGTGGTGGATATAGTGGTGGGTAGCATTCCCTGTGAGGTCTCAAACCTCCTCTCTTACCCCAGAAGTGACATCGAGGAAACTCCATGCTCACTGGATAACCTTCTGGTGAAGAGATGTTCATCAATGAAAGTTTCTGCTGCCACCAGACCTCCAGGAGAAGATTGCTCTTAGTAGTCAACAAGGGCTCTTCTTGGCTCTTCTGATGTTTTGTCTTCTTGGATACTTTGATGTTTAGTGTTCTTTGTAACACTCAATCTTATTGATTCTGCTGCCACCAGACCTCAAGAAGAAGATTTCTCTTAGTCAACAAGGGATTTTTTGATGTTTAATCTTCTTGGCTACTTTGATGTTTAGTCTTCTTTGTAACACTCAATCTTATTGATTCTGCTGCCACCAGAGCTCAAGAAGAAGATTGCTCTTAGTCAACAAGGGAATTTTTTGATGTTTTGGTCTTCTTTTGTACTGCTGTATTTGTAACACTTCAATCTTATTGTATAAGAGATCGTTTTGTATCATTTGCACATTCCTGGAGATAAATGCCTGGACATAAATAAAAAGCATATTTGTTTTTTTAATAAAATACGAACTTTTCGCAGCCATGCATTGCAAACAAAACAACTATGACCATAGATGACACTGCGACCAAGGTCGCATAAGATACATTGCAAACAGTAACTACTGTGACCAGTGTCGACACTGCGACCAAGACTGCGACTAAGCAACTGTTGGGGTAACGTGTCACACCGTCGCAGTGTTGTTGTTGATTAAGACTAAAACGAGCAATAGCGACCAAGATTGGAGATTATTTTTTTAAGACTGCGGCCATCAACTGCGACCAAAGTCGCAGTAAACCACCAACTGCGACCAAGGTCGCAGTGATGTTGTTGATTAAGAGTAAAGACCAGCAACTTCGACCAAGGTCGGTGTGTATTTTATTAAGACTAAACACCAACAACTGCGATCAGGTCGCATTTTTTTTTATTAATACTACGGTCAGAAACTGCGACCAAGGTAGCAGTGTTGTTGTTGATTAAGACTAAAGTACAGCAACTGCGACCAAGGTCGCAGTGTATTTATTAAGTCTGCATCCAGCAACTGCAACCAATGTCGCAACCTTTCATTTTAAAAATTTATAAGGTGAAGTAATATAATTATTAACTGCGACCATGGTTAAATACGACCAAGGTCGCAGTGTTGTTGTTGATAAATATGGCCAGCAACTGCAATCTTAGGTTGCTTTACGTGGACTGCGACCTTGGTCGCAGTACGTTAAGTAAGTGTTTTCCTTTAGATTAACATGCATAGCGACCAAGGTCGCGTGTTCTTGTTTTATTAAGTGTTGTTTTGGATTAAGTCATTTTTTTGAATCTAAATGAAAAATGAAAAGTTGTCTGTTGTCTGATGCGACTTGGACTCACTCCGTGAGACGCGACCTGTCATAAAGATTTTATGAGATCTTTTTAACGTCAAGTTTACGTTGATGAACCCGCACCATTCGCTGTTTCCCGAAGCTGTTATTATGGGCTGCCCATAAATAGGGCTCACCCTCTCCCTTTAACAGCCCATAATTAGACTGTGTTCATTTGAGAGCAATTGCTCTGAGAATTTCAGCCTTCTTCAGAGTCTCTAACAGGGGCCTGCCTCCATGGATGAAGATGACCCTATGCACGAAGAAGACCCAGAGCTTGATTGTCCTTTTTCAAGTTCGCTGGGCCTTTGGGAGAATATTTTGGCCGGTGAACTTGATCGATATTCGTCCACAGGGAAGAAGTCATGGTCCTCGACGTCCACAGTTTTTTAATACACGGGGACGTCAATAACACCACTGCTCTTATTCAACAAGGGCTCTTTTGATGTTTAGTCTTCTTGGTTGTTTTGATGTTTAGTCTTCTTTGTACTGCTATATTGTAACACTCAATCTTATTGTATAGAGAGCGTTTTGTATCATTTTCACATGCCTGGAGATAAATGCGTGGACATAAATAAAAAGACCTCAATAACAACACTGCTCTTAGTCAACAATGGTTCTTTTTGATGTTTAGTTTTCTTTCTACTGCTATATTGTAACACTCAATCTTATTGTATAAGAGATCGTTTTTGTATCATTTTTCACATGCCTGGAGATAAATTCGTGAAAATAAATAAAAAGCATATTTGTTTTTTAATAAACTACGACCTTTGGTCGCAGTCATGCATTGCAACAAAACAACTTGGACCAGAGACCACACTGCGACCAAGGTCACATAAGACTACAGTGCAAACAGAAACAACTGCGACTAGGGTCGACATTGCGACCAAAAAACCGTGACCAAGGTTGCAGATTTTTTTTTTTAAGACTGCGGCCATCAACTGCGACCAAAGTCGCAGTGTTGTTGTTGATTATTTATAAATACCACCAACTGCGACCAAGGTCGCAGTTATGTTGTTGATTAAGAGTAAAGATCAGCAACTGCGACCAAGGTCGCAGTGTTGTTGTTGATTATTTATAAAGACCAACTGCGACCAAGGTCGCAGTGATGTTGTTGATTAAGATTAAAGACCACCAACTGCGACCAAGGTCGCAGTTTTTTTTATTAATACTACGGTCAGAAACTGCGACCAAGGTAGCAGTGTTGTTGTTGATTAAGACTAAAGTACAGCAACTGCGACCAAAGTCGCTGTGTATTTATTAAGTCTGCGTCTTTGATTTAATTAACAGTAATATGGATTAATGATGATATGCCTAGGTCGCAGTATTAATAAAGTCTTTGATTTAATTAAGTCTGCGCCATGGTCGCAGTATTTCAACCAATACATAGTAGTAAAAAATGTAATTCACAAAATTAACTTTAGAAAAGAGATTTATATATATTTAAAAAGAAAAACAAAATACAATTTTTTAACTTCTAATCGTCGTCATCACCATCGTAATCAGATTCGTCGTCAAGAGTCATGCTTTCGTCTTCTGTCTCTTCCTCTTCTTCAGGTACAGTCTCATCGTCGCTTTCTTCCTCTTCATTTTTGTGTTTTGGTTCATCAATGAACTCCCAGAAAGGGTCGTCTGTATCAATCTCAGATTCTGACCCGTAGCGAGACATTGTTTCAGAACTAAACATAAAATCATCATTTGATGATTGGCTTCTTTCCGGTGAAGACGGTGGTGATGGTGAAGACATTGTTTGAATGTATTGGCTTCTTTCCGGTGAAGACGGTGGTGATAGTGAAGACATTTTTTGAACTTATTTTCAGAACAGTTAAGAGTAACTAGTTTGAGCAAAAATAACTTAGTATGTTTTTAATCCTTTGCTCATGACCCTTTATATACTTTTAATCCCGGAATTCCAAAAGGTTTAAGCTCTTTGACCACGTGAATATCTCTCAAAATATTTTCTATCTTTTCCCAAAAATTGTATACTTCCTAGGTGACTGTTTAGTTATCCAAAACAGTTTAAAAGTTAATACACTATAACTTTAAATTACTTTGAACTCCAAACAGTAATTATTGCGACCAAAGTCGCATTGGGAACTGATAAATGATTAACTGCGACCATAAATTGCATCCGTAGTAGGATCGGTGGGGGAACTACGGATGATTGAGTAAAAATATAGTTTTTAGGTATGAGATAATATACTAGTAACAAGCATTATATAAAGGTGAATATTTTTTTACTTTTGAATGCTAGAAGTCGCAGTCGTCATTTAAAAAGGTATTTTTGTCATTTTGATTCACGATTGTTTAGGCGGGATTTTTTGATTTTTTGTGGCGCCCACACTCTGCGACCGATGTGTGGCCTATATTCAGCCACGTCCCGCAGGCTGAGAAACTCTCTCAGCCCGCAGGCTGAGGTACAGATAGCCCTATATATATATATATATATATATATATATATATATATATATATATATATATATATATATATATATATATATATATATATATATATATATATATATATATATATATATATATATATATAGGGGTTACTGTACCTCAGCCGGCAGGCTGAGAGAGTTATCTCAGCCGGCGGACGTGGCAACATCACCGCCACATATCTGTCTTAAATTTTGGCGGACAAAAAGCTGAAAAATCCCGCCCAATTTAATGTCAGTTACCTCAACATTGTATTTTCCGAAAATACCCTCTCTCACAACTTTTTACCTTATGTAAAAAAGTTGCCTTTCAAAAAATTTACAGCTCTAAAATTTCACCCGATCATTCTGATCCAATTAGTTCTTTTGTTTCACAAATTTGATCCGTTTTTTTAAAAATTATATTTGCAACTGATGGCGCCTAAGAAATCATCCGTCGAAAAGGTACTACAAAAATGATATTTTCAAAATTTTAGGGTTTGTGTATTTTAATAGTTTTAAATTTTTTCCAGATTTATTTCCGTTTAAGTTTTTTTATTATTTTTTTAAATCTTGGGACCATGGTCGCAATTAAGAAAGAGATTTTGAAACTTTAGATGACGAATAAATTTTTAAATTTATAAATTTTGTAACACGACGATAAAGGTCCTATTTTTTGCAAGTTTTTTTTTATTTCCCTCTATTTTTACTATGTCGCAGTATTTTCGAAAAACTGATGTGCATACACTGCATGTGACGTCGTCGCAGTTGATAAAATTTATTTTTTCTATTTTTTTGGACCTTTTCTTGTAGACGAATGCGACGTTCTTCTCAGTATATGAAACTTACTTTTTTTTCCTTACATACTGACGACATGGGCTCGCAGTTGTTTAAATATGAGTTGTAGTCTGTTGCGACGAAGGTCGCAGTGTATGTAACATCATTTGTTTTATCATCCTTGGGTCGCAGTTGTTTCTGATTGCACTGTAGTCCTATGCGACCTTGGTCGCAGTGTAGTCTTGGGTCGCAGTTGTTTCTGATTGCACTGTAGTCTTATCCGACCTTGGTCGCATTGTCGAACCGGGTCGCAGTTGTTTCTGATTGCACTGTAGTCCTATGCGACCATAGTCGCAGTGTAGTCTTGGGTCGCAGTTGTTCTCATTGCACTGTGATCTTATGCGACCTTGGTCGCAGTGTAGTCTTGGGTCGCAGTTGTATCTGATTGCACTGTATTATTATGCGACCTTGGTCGCAGTGTCGACTCGGGTCGAAGTTGTTTCTGATTGCACTGTAGTCTTATGCGACCTTGGTCGCAGTGTCATCCCGGGTGCAAGTTGTATGTGTTTGCAATGTATGAATGCGACGTTAGTCGCAGTTTATTAAAAAACAAATATGCTTTTTACTCCCTTATAATTTTTAAATAATCGTTGGACTAAACTATTTAATTTTTCTTCCTACGTAGGTAAACAACAGATAAAGAAGGTTCGTCCTCTGAGATCAAGCCTAAAACCTATGTGCGAGTTCATGAAGAAATTTAAAAAGTACATTCAGGCAGATTTCGTAGAGGCGATCAAGAATACCCCATTTGGCCCAATCTTCATGGCGTTCTACAATGAAGAATTTGGGTCTGAAAAGGGTCTAAAATCAAACGTAGCAATACTGCATATTTTAGACCAGTATGATAGGGATACAAGGACCTTTAGAATTGGGGGCAAACAGGTTGAGTTAACAGTGGAGGATGTTGCCCTAACTTTTGGTCTACCTATCATTGGGGCAGATTTTGTGATGAATAAGACATGTACAATGAAAGATAGAGGGGTTATAAAACATTATTTCCCAAATATAAAGAAGATCACTAAAGTATCTATTGAAGATGCTTTGATGATCTTCTTGTCAAGAAGAGGAGGAGGAGTGAAGTAGATGTGACAAAGGATGAACAGCTTGAGCAGCAAATGACTTTACATGAAATTTTAAGATGTAAATCACCTAGAGGGGGGTGAATAGGTGATGGCTAATCTAATGGTCACTTAATACCAAATGATGCAAATAATGCGGAAGCTAAAAACAATTATGACCTAATTAAATCTTTTACACTAAACACCACGTATAACCAAAGAGTGTTGCCGAATTCCCCGTGAAGGGCTCTGGACAAACTCCTCTAGATTCCCCTTGAATGGGTTGAGGTGCCGCGTTGGCTCTCTTGGTTGAATACAAGTGTTAGTCAACAATCCCACGCAAGTATATATATCAATTATGCACACAACATATATCAAGCATGAAAATGTAAAGACAATATAATCTATGCAAGATATAAAGGAGATAGAGAGAGAGAGATGACAATCGCAAACACAAGGGTATGCTTCGAGGTTCGAGCACACTTGCTCTACACCCCCGCCTTCGACACACGAAGGATTTCCACTATGCAAGATCCCAATGGATCTCTCCTCGGTGCCGCAACACCTACAAGCCCTCAGACTCTCTAGTCCCGTACACACCGCAAGCCCACCGACTCGCCGAGGCCGCACCTCAAACAACCGAGTCCGCACCCGAACTCAAAACAACGACGAGCACACTTGCCCGTCTCCTCAAAGAACAAAGAAAAGATCTTTGGTGATCACAATACTTTGATCACCTAAAGTACTCTCACTACTACACACCTATAGGATGAATAATCAATGGATGCTCAAGTGTGGTGTGAGAAAACAAGGATGTGAAAGGTGGAGGAAAACTCAAAGACTTTCTTTTAAACACTCTTGATAAAACTTCCCTTTAGATAGGAAATATTTGCCCTCTATTTTGTGGAGAAAACCCTTTTAAAAGTCTGGGAAAAACTGGCTCTAAGAGACTCCAAAATCTTGTAGCAAAACAATGACAAGACCCCCAATTTATAGGCTGCCAGAAAACTAGCCGTTGGGATCTGTCAGTATTGCCGGTCGACCGCCCGGTCGACCGCCAACGGTCGGATTTCTGACCGTTGGAGCCACGGTCGACCGGTGCGGTCGGCCGAACTTTCCAGAGAGCACTGCTCTCTGGAGCGGTCGACTGGCACGGTCGACCGTCCACCAGTACACACAGGCGTGCACGTTTGTGCACGTCGGTCGACCGGCCTGGTCGGCCGACTTCAGGGTTAGTCGACTTATAAGGGTAGGCAAGTCGACTGGCTGAAGCCTGAAAACAGTTTTTCTGGGATTAAAAAGTTTGTCTTTTTTGGCTTAAATAAAATTCCATAAAATACATAAAAATCTACAAAATAGTTTAACCAATATACTTTGATATACAAACATGCTTGCACAAAATCAAGGCATGTTATAAAAGATTGGACTATTTTTGTAACTTGGAAATATTTAGCTCATGATAAAAACTATTTTTCCAAAACAATATTTTTCCAAAACATGTTTTTCCAAATCTTCATCAAATACAAAAACAAGATATACTTTTAAGGCATAGTGTGTATGGATGTGATCCACTACACAATCAAGATGAAATATCTATGTTTTTGTCATTAAGCTCTAAATAAGGTTTTGGTTGAAATATATAACTTTGAATACCAAGAACCAAAAACCAAAAACCATGTTTTTCCAAAATGAAAGTCTTTTCTAAATCTGAAAATTCTTTTATGAAAAGACAACTAAACAAGAGTGTGTGTGTGTGATATCTACTTGAGCAATCCACCAACTATCTATCCTTTACATTTTTAACTAAAACAAAAACAAAATCTTATACCTAGACACAAGTCTTCATCTTCTTGAAGTCTTCACTTGAAGGCTTCTCATCTTCTTGACTTGGTCCAAGCTTGATCCAAAAGCTCCTTGGATCACACCGTGCTAGCTCCAAATCTTGATATTTTGTCCTTTGTTGAGCTATGCACCTACTAAGATCTTGATAATGAATCTGTCACTAATTAAACACAAGATCATTAGTAAATATAATTTCATGAGTTGATCATCATCAAAACTAGGGTGATAGGCCTTTGGGCCAACAATCTCCCCTTTTTGATGATGACAAAACTCATGAGGTTATATATGCATGGATTAAAGTATAGCTTCAAGGAGCTCCCCCTTAACTCATGCATAGATATAAATAATAATATATGACAATGAAGCTCATAAATATGTATGCAAATGAATGACATGTATGCAAATACAACATGTCAAATAATCATAAAACTCATCAAGTTCTTATCTCCATTCATTTGCAAAACAAGGAAGACAAATACTACTCCCCCTTAAGCAATGAAAACATGCATATATACTCAAATACTTCTCCCCTTTTTGTCAATCATCAACAAAGGGTTCAAAGTAAAATCAAATCAAACAAATTTTTCTCCCCCTTTTTTTGTCAAAAACAAAAAGATCAAGAAGGAGTGAAACAAATCAATCAATAAAGATTTATATGCGATATACATTCATGAAGAGGAAGACGTTAAGTTAGCTTCCCTACACATATGCATTACATGAAGAAGGGATGACAAACCCTAACTCACATAACACATATTATGTAATGCATAGAGGAGATGTGAAGCTCCCCCTACACACGTATATCATATAAAGACGAGTGTCAAGCTCCTCAATTTATATATACTCAACATGAATTTATATGTAGAAGAGATGTTAAGCTCTCCTTGCATATAGGAAATACATACCAAAACATTTTTAATTTTTCCTTTTTTTTTATCATAAACTTTGTGCTTTTAAAAATGTGAGCCAATTGTGAGTTAAGCACATGGAAATCATATATATGTATGAAATAAGTATACTAATTGAAATTGAAATATACATATATATAAGAAACAAAATATGAGTATATACAAAATAAGTTCATATTGATACCAATTGAAACGATTCAAAGATACCAATAGACATAACAATAAGATCAAGTGTATAACTCATAACCTACCATCCCTTGATATGCACAAGGTAAAAGATTTTCAATGAAGCATACAAGGCATAATCGCCCATCCATCCTCCCATAGATGGTAGGGGTTTTCAAAAATAAATTTGAAAATAAGCTTAGTTTAAAAAACTCTACCAAATGAAGAATTTGCACTAGAAAAATGTTTTAAAACTAGTAAGGAATCCTTCAAGAAAAAAATGTTTTTCATGAAACACAAGTAAGTCACATGGCACTAAAAACATTCTATTATCCATGAAGTCCATAAAATTTTCAAAAGAGGTGAGTGCACTAGTGTTATGTGGAACATGGTATCATGAAAATGTCAATAAAGCTCAATATTCCTTTAAATAAGAAAATATGAAAATCATCACAAAATTTTTTTATTAAAAAAATATATATTTCAAGATATATGTATGTTTTGACAACACAATAAGTATACATACATATCTCTTAAACACAATTGAGTCCATATAAATAGATTTGCATTAAAGGCAAATGACTCAAGAGGTATACATGTATATCTTAAAGTTTGACAAAATACACATATACATGAAATGATAAACACATGATCATAAATCAAATCCAAAAAGTGGGAATACAAGTTTAAAGATGTATGTATCATCAAAACCAAGCAATACAAGCACATTTCATGGGTTCAAATAAGCATTCAAGCACAAATATAAATAGATTTATTTGTGGCCCACGACATGTACAAGTATAAATCCTAGTGTTAACAAAACTAACATATAAACTAATATTCAAATCATGAAGCATCAAATTTGAGAAAAATAGAATTATGTGTCAATCTCAAAAATTATTTGAAGAATAAATAACTAGTATAAATTATTTTTGGAAACTAGTTAAAGATCCTTCAAATATATCAAATCTTATGTTTTTCATAAACATAACTAGATACATAAAAATTTAAGCACTCATGGTCAATAAAACTCAAAAAATTTTAATAAAAGTGTGAGTGTTAAACGATCATATAAATAGCATTTTTATGAAAAAAGTCAAAGAAGCTCAAAGAGATCATAAGTCACATTTTAACAAAAACACGAAAAATTAAAACACTAATCTTCATGGTATATTATGATTAATCCAATCCTAACAATACACATACATATCCCAATCTAAAAGAGTCTATTAATGATGTTTGCATGAAGGCAAGAGACTCACGGGTATACATGTATATTTATTAGATTTGAATTAAAAATACATATACATGAAGTAAAGCATAAGAAATGGCAAAGCATGTATAAATGAGAATCATCAAAACTAGTCTATACATATGCATATAGTGGGTACAAATGAGCATGAAGTTCAATCATATATGAATCAATTGTAATTCACTATTTGTATATGTATACATGCACGTTTGATAAAATCTTCATTTAAACATGTAAATACCACATGAAGCACACAAAAATATGAACATGCTATATGATATATGAAATTAAAAGCATGTACATAAAAGTAGGAGTTTAGAAATTGTTACCAACTCCAAAGCTCCAATATGGTGGTCTTTCCACCAAATCTCCTTGATAGCGATGCATCCAAAAGTATGTCCATCAAGTCTATTGCATCCACTACCAAGGCACCAATCCTCCTCACGTCTTGTGTGATCCCTCACCTACATCAAAAGCAAATGGTGGGGGTTTTGGTACCCATATTTTCTTGTAGGGTCCACGGGGGTTAGCTTTGTTGTAAGGAACCCAAAATCTTTTATTCTTAGCAAAATTAAAATGATCTAATCTATCATAACAATATTTTGCTAAATGGCCTTTGCGGCCACAATGTGTACATACATACACCTTAGTATGCTTATGTGTAGGAGTGTGATCATGTTGTGCAACATAAGCATATGCATGATGGGTATGATGTGCATGAACATGTGGAGTTTGTTTCTTTGAAAACATTGACTCTAACCTAGAATGATTAAAAGCACAAGAGTTCAAAGTTGAACTCAAACCATCCATTTTATTTTTCAAACTTTTATCTCATTAGTTGTGGCATGTAAAGCATAATGAGATATATGATCATTTTTCTTTTTCTTTTGTGAAACAAAATCTTTTTCTTTTTCAGAACATTTTTCTTTTCAAAGAATTATTTTCTTGAAAAACAACTTCTTTTTGTTTTTCCACCAAATCAACTTTCTTTTTCAAAATAGTGTTTCCTTCACATAAATCATTCAATTTTGTAAGCAAGGAAACATTCTCATTTTTCAAATCTTCCTTTTCCTTTTCTAAACATGCAATTTTAGTTTTAAAAGAATCGTTCTCTTTTAGCATGCAATCAAAATTCTTTTTCAAATTTTGTTATCTTTTTCTAAACATGCAATGCTAGATTTAAATGAATCTTGTTCTATATGCATGCAAGCAATGTTCTTTTTCAAAATTTTATTTCCTTTCTTAAGCATGTCATATTTTTCAAGGATAGTTTGACAAAATGAAGTGAGCTCATCATATGACATGTCCTCATCATCGGATTCGGAGTTTACCTCAAGGGGGTTATCCCCTTGGACCATATAGCATACGTTGGAGATGTCGCTTCCAACGTCCGAATCGCTCCCCGCATAGTATAGATCCTTTTTGTCAAGGGAGGTGAGGGTGTTCCATACTACAAAAGCCGAATCAATATTAGCAACTCTAGATAAATAAACATCATCTAGGGTAGACTTGATAGCATGAAGGGCTTTTGCATTAGCCTAAAATTCTTACCATTTGAACAATATGAATCATTAGATATGGCAAGATAAACATGATGCCTAAGGCCTTGAGGTACAATGACATCTTAACCTTCCAAATGTTGATGTTAAGGATGTCAAAGGTGGGTGGTGACATGAAGTCCATGGTGTGTGTACAAAAATATGTGATTAGCCTAAAAATAAGGATCTTTTACTCTAGGTTGTTAGACCAAAATCAGAGTACCAAGCTCTGATACCAATTGTAAATCACCTAGAGGGGGGGTGAATAGGTGATGGCTAATCTAATGGTCACTTAATGCCAAATGATGCAAATAATGCGGAAGCTAAAAACAATTATGACCTAATTAAATCTTTTACACTAAACACCACGTATAACCAAAGAGTGTTGCCGAATTCCCCGTGAAGGGCTCTGGACAAACTCCTCTAGATTCCTCTTGAATGGGTTGAGGTGCCGCGTTGGCTCTCTTGGTTGAATACAAGTGTTAGTCAACAATCCCACGCAAGTATATATATCAATTATGCACACAACATATATCAAGCATGAAAATGTAAAGACAATATAATCTATGCAAGATATAAAGGAGATAGAGAGAGAGAGAGAGATGGCAATCGCAAACACAAGGGTATGTTTCGAGGTTCGAGCACACTTGCTCTACATCCCCGCCTTCGACACACGAAGGATTTCCACTATGCAAGATCCCAATGGATCTCTCCTCAGTACCGCAACACCTACAAGCCCTCGGACTCTCTAGTCCCGTACACACCGCAAGCCCACCGGCTCGCCGAGGCCGCACCTCAAACAACCGAGTCCGCACCCGAACTCAAAACAACGACGAGCACACTTGCCCGTCTCCTCAAAGAACAAAGAAAAGATCTTTGGTGATCACAACACTTTGATCACCTAAAGTACTCTCACTACTACACACCTATAGGATGAATAATCAATGGATGCTCAAGTGTGGTGGTGAGAAAAACAAGGATGTGAAAGGTGGAGGAAAACTCAAAGACTTTCTTTTAAACACTCTTGATAAAACTTCCCTTTTAGATAGGAAATATTTGCCCTCTATTTTGTGGAGAAAACCCTTTTAAAAGTCTGGGAAAAACTGGCTCTAAGAGACTCCAAAATCTTGTAACAAAACAATGACAAGACCCCCAATTTATAGGCTGCCAGAAAACTAGCCGTTAGGATCTGTCAGTACTGCCGGTCGACCGGCCCGGTCGACCGCCAACGGTCGGATTTCTGACCGTTGGAGCCACGGTCGACCGGTGCGGTCGGCCGAACTTTCCAGAGAGCACTGCTCTCTGGAGCGGTCGACCGGCACGGTCGACCGTCCACCAGTACACACAGGCGTGCACGTTTGTGCACGTCGGTCGACCGGCCCGGTCGGCCGACTTCAGGGTTAGTCGACTTATAAGGGTAGGCAAGTCGACTGGCTGAAGCCTGAAAACAGTTTTTCTGGGATTAAAAAGTTTGTCTTTTTGGCTTAAATAAAATCCCATAAAATACATAAAAATCTACAAAAATAGTTTAACCAATATACTTTGATATACAAACATGCTTGCACAAAATCAAGGCATGTTATAAAAGATTGGACTATTTTTGTAACTTGGAAATATTTGGCTCATGATAAAAACTGTTTTTCCAAAACAATATTTTTCCAAAACATGTTTTTCCAAATCTTCATCAAATACAAAAACAAGATATACTTTAAGGCATAGTGTGTATGGATATGATCCACTACACAATCAAGATGAAATATCTATGTTTTTGTCATTAAGCTCTAAATAAGGTTTTGGTTGAAATATATAACTTTGAATACCAAGAACCAAAAACTATGTTTTTCCAAAATGAAAGTCTTTTCTAAATCTGAAAATTCTTTTATGAAAAACACACTAAACAAGAGTGTGTGTGTGTGATATCTACT
Organism: Agave tequilana; assembly: GCA_038442645.1. Taxonomy (NCBI): domain Eukaryota; kingdom Viridiplantae; phylum Streptophyta; class Magnoliopsida; order Asparagales; family Asparagaceae; genus Agave; species Agave tequilana. The sequence goes on along the minus strand of JAVJIF010028300.1, from coordinate 6,669 downwards.
TGAGCAATTTACCAACTATCTATCCTTTACATTTTTAACTAAAACAAAAACAAAATCTTATACCTAGACACAAGTCTTCATCTTCTTGAAATCTTCACTTGAAGGCTTCTCATCTTCTTGACTTGGTCCAAGCTTGATTCAAAAGCTCCTTGGATCACACCGTGCTACCTCCAAATCTTGATATTTTGTCCTTTGTTGAGCTATGCACCTACTAAGATCTTGATAATGAATCTGTCACTAATTAAACACAAGATCATTAGTAAATATAACTTCATGAGTTGATCATCATCAAAACTAGGGTGATATGCCTTTGGGCCAACATAAGAGACATGCAAAGACTTGCAGCTCAAGACTTTACCATAATAATAATCCTATACATGTCGCCACTCTTTTCTTCTCTGGCAGTAAATGCACGGTGCCGTGGTATATTGTGGAACAGATTGCCAATATGCAGCTGATGAGGACAATATGCTGGGCAAAAGCTGTTTGGCAATTCCTGATTGAGTCATGGACATCTTCAGGCACACCACGTTCGAGCTGCAAGGATGCTCCGTGCAAATTATTGTACGTAGAAATCTCATATTTGGCCAACATTGTATGAAATTTAACCATAAAATGTGAATATTTGTGTAAACTAATTTATTTTCTATTTTTGCAGTATTGGCTATGTGAGAGGGCTCCTATTTTTGAGCCGAGGTCTGGTTTGGAGGAAAAAACCCCACGCGCAGTAAGATGGGACCTCCAGAACATTAGCAGATCTTTACTTGAAGTTGATCTAAATGAGATTGACAGGAATATTGTAAGTTAGACTTCTTTTTATGTGCAATACAAATAAAATGCGACCATAGTCGCAGCATTGAGCTGCACCTTTCGCATTCGTTTTCTGCCTGACAAACAATGTGCGACCATGGTCGCATTCTCCTGAAAATACCTTTTACATGAAATGCGACCATGGTCGCAGTGTTGAGCTGCATGTCTTGGCAGATAAATTTGTGCGGGACAAACATAATGCGACCATGGTCGCATTCTTATCATAAATACTTCATAAATAAACTGCGACCATGGTCGCAGTATAATTATTTCATTGTTTTTATTTTTAACTTACTTTTTTCTGTTTATTTTCAGATTTTGAGTCGAATGGCCAACATCTCTAATGCTGAAAAAAATATGGTTGGCCTTCCTGTTGAAGGGGAAGAGGAGGAAAAGAAGAAGAAGCAGAAGATGAAGAAAAAGATGAAGAAGAAGAAGAAGAAGCAGAAGATGAAGAAAAAGATGAAGAAGAAGAAGAAGAAGAAGGCCATACATATAATGAAGCTGACATCCCGGCGGAAAATGAGCCAGAAGCGGCTGAAACGAGTGAGCAACAACCATCTTTTACAGGTTATTTGCCCCACCACGGGATGATCAAGCTGAAGAGATAAAAGAGTTGAGGTTTCAAAATCAGCACTTGAGAGAATATGTTTCTCAGCTCGAAAGGAAATTGAAAAAATGGAGACTGAGAGCAGACTCAAGGCTGAATTAAAAATAAAGAAGAGAAAAAAGAGAGAAGAAAAAACTAAAAAGACGGCAGAGAAAATTAAAGGTGAAAGAAGAAGAAGAGCTGCTGAGAGCAGCCGCTGCTGCGGAGAAGGAGAAGGAGAAGAAGAGGGAAGAGGAGGAGCATGAGAGAAGAAGATTGGAAGAAGAGAAGAAGAAGGAGGAGAGGAGGAGAGAAGTAGAGGAGAGGAGAAGAGAAGAAGGAAAGAGGAGGAGAATGAAAGGAGAATGAGGGAAGAAGAGGAGAAGAAGAAGAAGAGGAGGGAAAAGGAGGAGCAGGAAAAGGAGGAGAGGAGGAGGGAAGAGGAGGGGCAGGAGAGGAGGAGGAGGGAAGAGGAGGAGAATGAGAAGAGAAGGAGAGACGAGCAGAGGAGAAGGGAAGAGGAGGATCAGAAGAAGAGGAACATCGAAAGGAGAAGAAGGAGAAGAAAGAGGAGGATAGAGGGGGAGCAGGAAAAGGAGAAGATGAGGAAGGTTTTGGAGGAGTTAAAGAAGAAGAGGGAGAAAAAGAGGAATGTGGGGGAAGAGCAAATTAGAAGGAAGGGTGAAGAGGAAAAGGAGTAGAAAAGAATGATGGAGAAGCAGGCTGAAGAGGAGAAGAAGAAAAAATTGAAAGAGGATAAAATCATGGGTTCTGAATCTATTTTAATTTTTCTGGGGAAGATATGTCAAGTTTTTCTTGAATATAACTCAAATGATTCAAGAAACCCAAAGAGATATAGCTTCTGAAGAAAAAAATTAAGAACATACTCCGCCTCAGAAGCAATCCTTAAAGGAAACTGTTTTGGAATACTCTAAAGGAACGATAGAAAGGGGAGTCAAAGAACGCAAGCGCGCTGAAAGAGATCGCGATGACTCTGACTTCGTTTATCCAAAACAGAAGAAGAAAATAAATGAACATCCTCTTCCACAGCCTGCGGCTGTGAGTTCTTCCGCTGGTTTCGACGACAAAGAGATTTCCTCCGCTGAGCCAAAATCGAGGGAATTGACCGAAACCACGACATACAGAATTCTGCAGCCCCATCAACAAGCTCTTATAAAAAATTTCTTCGACAAGTCCTTCTCTGAGTAAGTTAATTAATTTTATTATAATTCATATCAAAAAACTGTTATACCTTTATATAAGAACAATTTAATTACTAACTTTGTTTTGAATATCTTACAGTTCTACTGCGTATCAGGATACCGACAACGGAATCATGATTACAAGGAATGATATTGAGGACCTGATGTTCAGTAGAGAGTTAGATGCGAATATAATTCATTTCTACATGCAGCATCTAGAGAAAGGAGAAGGAATAAAAGCATATTCTTTCGGAGCGAAGCTTGGGTAAAATCTACTTTCTCCTTTACGGTTTTATGTAATATCAATTGTGGAACAAATTACTAATATTCTCTATCTCTGTGTAGGCATAACTCATGTACTGCGACTAAGGTCGCAGTTTATAATTAAAATGTACTGCTACTAACTCATGTACTGCGACTAAGGTCGCAGCTGCGACTAAGGTCGCAGTTTATAATTAAAATGTACTGCTACTAACTTATGTACTGCGACTAAGGTCGCAGCTGCGACTATGGTCGCAGTTTATATTAAACTGTGCTGCTACTAACTCATGTACTGCGACTAACTCATGTACTACGACTAAGGTCGCAGCTGTGACTAAGGTCGCAGTTTATAATTAAACTGTGCTGCTACTAACTCATGTACTGCGACTAAGGTCGCAGTTTATAATTAAAATGTATTGCCGACTAAGGTCGCACTTTATAATTAAAATGTGCTGCTACTAACTCATGTACTGCGACTAACTCATGTACTGCGACTAAGGTCGCAGCTGCGACTAAGTCGCAGCTGCGACTAAGGTCGCAGTTTATAATTAAACTGTACTGCTACTAGCTCATGTACTGCAACTAAGATCGCAGTTTATAATTAAATGTACTGCTACTAACTCATTGTATATTTTATTTTTTTTCTTGTCCGCAGCACGGTGTTGTAAATAAAAGTGAAGATCTGGAAGATCATTTCATCAAGCAGCAGCTGTTGAAAAAGTGGACAGCTGATGTGCAGTACATGTTCTTCTGATCAATCACAAACATAGTGCCGACGATCCGGGATTTCACTGGACCTTGTTGGTATTTGATCGCGATACGCAAGAGTGGATTTTTTTACAACTCTTTGGTCCCAGCTGACAAAAAAAGTAGTATTAAAGCTTTACCAAAAAGATGCGAGAATAATGGTGAGTTGAAATTTAATATTTCGATTACTGGAAACTTGCATTTTATTTGATTAATACTAATTTTTGTTCCTATTGACATTGCAGAAAGAAAGATTATTACAGATTTTTGAGATTGATTTCAATAAATTAATGAGAAAACTAATATAAATACACAAGATGCCCCCCAACAAGCAAACAGGTATATAAATTTTTGACATCTCCTTACCTTTCATATTTTATACATTTTTTTAGTACAAAAAACTAATTTTCATTTAATGATTACTCTATGGATATTTCAGTGTTGATTGCGCTGTATATGTATGCAAGTACATGGAAAGCATAGCGTCTGGTAGTCCAGCAGTTGTTGATACTGTTACGGATGCTGATGTACAGAGACTAAGAAGTGAGCTTGTATACATAATACTTGCAGATAGAGAGAAGAGTTAGGATGAAGAAACAGAAATGATACGAAGGATGACATTTGAAGACTGACAGTTGACAAATTATTAATTTACCACAATTTTTATTTTATAAATGTAAACATAATTGCAATTGCAATTCATTAAATAATTTTTTTGTTTTATTGATTTAATTTATAAACATTTCTATACATTTATTTATTATAAGTTCCATTGATTATTTTCAATCTATATTTGTTACACCTTGGATTTTACTATTGCGTATTGATATTAGAAACAAACATGCGTTCAGCAATTGTACTGCGACCAAAGTCGCAGTAATGACCTGTTTGAGTTACAGCGTTTTCTTATACGGCGATACTTTAATCGAGGCAGCGATCATGGTCGCAGTTATTTAATCATTTATCAGTTCCCAATGCGACTATGGTCGCAATAATGAACTGTTTTGGAGTTCAAAGTAATTTAAAGTTATAGTGTATTAACTTTTAAACTGTTTTGGATAACTGAACAGTCACGTAGGAAGTATACAATTTTTGGGAAAAGGTAGAAAATAAATTTGGGAGATATTCACGTGGTCCGAGAGCTTAAACCTTTTGGAATTCCGGGATTAAAAGTTATAAAGGGTCATCAGGACAGGATTATAAACATACTAAATTGTTTTTGCTGAAACTCGTTACTCTCACTTGTTCGGAATTAAATTCAAAAATGTCTTCTCCACAGTCTTCACCGGAAAGAAGCCAATCATCTAATGATGATTGGATGTATAGTTCTGAAGATATGCCTCGCTACGGGTCAGAGGATGAGCTTGATACAGACGACCCGTTTTGGGAGTTCATTGGTGAACCAAAATACATACATGAAGAGGAAGAAAGTGAAGAGGAGATTGTCGCTGAAGAGGTGGAAGGGACGGAAAGCGATACGGAAGACAAAAGCGGTCACACTATTGATGACGAATCTGATTATGATGGTGATGACGAGGATTAGAAGTTTAAAATTTGTATTTTGTTTTTTTTAAATATATATAACTCTGTTTTCTAAGGTTAATTATGTGAATTACTGTTTTTACTACTATGTCTTGGTTGAAATGCTGTACAATTGTTACAAACCTTCATTTTAAATATTTTACGCTAAACAAATATACTGCGACCATGTCGCAGTTAATATTTTAATTATTTCACCCGAATAAAATATTAAAATGAAGCTTGCGAATTAGGTCGCAGTTGCTGGCCAAAGTCTTAATAAAATACACAGCGACCTTGGTCGCAGTTGCTGGTCTTTAGTCTTAATCAACAACAACACTGCGACCTTGGTCGCTATGCATGTTAATATAAAGGAAACACCTACCTAACGTACTGCGACCTAAGTCGCAGTCCAAGTACTTCGACCCTAGATTGCAATTGCTGGCCCTCTTTATCAATAACAACACCGCGACCTGGTCGCAATTAAATATGTACACAGCAACCAAAGTCTCTGACTACATTATATACAAAAAAATTAAACTATATAGGAGAATTTTATAGTAGTAAAACTTTAAAGTACAACTACTTACAAAAATAATACAGTAGAAATCAAAAAATGATAATAAATCTGATTATAATGACACGCCAGTGGCAGACTGCGACATGAATCTCTCTACACTGTGCGACCCTGGTCGCACTTCATAAAAAATTGAAGTCTTTTTCCTTCAAGATGGAGGCAACCCAAACCTACTTCTTCTGCCAATAAAAAATAAATAGTAAGAATTTTAAAGATAAATCATTATTTAAAAAATATTTAACAAGTTTAATGTAATACCAGTAACGGACAACCAGTCCTGTAATGGCCAGCTCTTGGCAGTTACCACATCTTCGATGCTTAACTTTCTTCTGATATATAGAATCTTCAAAATCAGCCTTAAGCCTGGATGCAGCTCTAGCCTCCCCTTAGTTGCTACAGGACCAATTAGATCACGTATATTCAATTCTTCACCATCTCGCAATACGACAATGGATCCTGGACCAACCGCAGTTTTAGGCTGTGATGAATGATCATTTCCTGACATGGCTCTGTATTCTCTACTGGTATCTTGGGCAAAACTTTCCAAAACTGTCTCCAACTTTGAAAGATGATATCAGAATCAGCAACCATGTCAAGAATCGCATTAAATTTTGAACGAATTGTCCACATCTAGCCGTCCGTGGAGTGCCTTGACTGGGAAAAGGCTTCAGGCAATTTTCAATTACAACGTTTTTGTAACGAGCATCCAACCTCCATCTCCGAAGTATATATGATTCCGTATATGTGTAACGTCATTGCGCCACAAAATACACAGATATGTCTACATAGGATACCCTCTGTTTCAAATAACGAGCACTACAAGAACATGAAGTTCGTCACGCTTATCATAACTGACCTTTTCCCAGCTGTCTTTTGATTCTGAAAAATTACCAACCAACTATGTTGATCCAGGTTGTCATGTCCACCTCTTCTGAAAACAGTGTCATTACAACTGCCCATTCCTT
>JAVJIF010028299.1:0-56558 GCA_038442645.1 Agave tequilana | reverse complement strand
AAAGACAAAACCGGGCATCAGAACTGACAGGGGACAACCAGGCGGCGCGTAGCAGGCGGCGCTGCGCGCGCCGCTTCGGGTCACATCCTGTCCCCAGGCTTCCCTCTTCCCTGGTGGCTATAAATACCCCCTTGGGTCTTCAGTGCAACCAGATTGGAATTTTGGCAAAAATTTGTAATCTTGTTTTAGTTTGTTGTAGTTGTTGTTCTTCTTCTTCTAGTTTTAGGTCTTAGCCATTAAAGAGAAAGAGAGAGAGTGTGTAAAGAGTTGTATTTGAAGGGTGACAAGATAATACAAGTACTACTTCTCTTCCTTCTTTCATTTACTTGTCTTTGCATTTACTTTTATTTCTTTGTTGTAGTGTAACTTCTCTCCCTTTTACTTCTTCTTCTTTATTTTGTTGTAGTGTAACTCCCCCTTTCCCTTTTACCCCTTTTTCTTTGTTGTTTCTTTTACCTTGATGGCTAACTAACTTTTTCATAGCATGGCTAACTAACTACTAACCCACTAATTTCTAACACTTGTTTGATAACCCGTATGAATCAATAGTGCCAAACAAGCCTTGTGCAAATGAGAGCTATGGCATCTTAAGATGAGGGTTCTAACTCTAATTTATCTACAAGTATCTACTTTCTTATATTTCATACTTAATTCGTTTTGATGATCTATGAGTTGTGTTTTACTTGTTAGACTCTTTTTCCTTTTAACTTTGCCGATACCAATAGTGCACTCGAGTCTTCCCTTATTCTCGCCTTCTATCGGATCTTGATATGGGAATGTCCGAGTTTTTGCCGTGTAAGGTTAAGTTATAGGATGAACTCTCACTTGATTTCCACGTGATTAGTTCCAATGCACAAGTGTCGTGTTTGCCTATGATCCATCGTGAGGCTATCTTCAAAAAGTTAGAAATTAGTAGGAGCACTTAGTAAAAAGTTAGCCATGCATCTTTACAACTAAGAAAAAGATCACTTTTACAACCACCAAACATTTCCAACAATTTCTAAAAATACTTGTTTTCACTTTTCAAATTCTTTATTTGGAAACAAGAACTTTCTTTCTTCTTGAACTTTGAAAGCCGCATCAAGCTTCTATCGCTCTCCCTCCTTGTGGATACGACCCGTATAGCCACGTCGCTACTACGGAAAGAATCGCAAAAGCAGTAACATCAACCCACACTTCCTTCTCTCATTTTATACTTGCTTTTTACGCGATCAAATTTTGGCGCCGTTGCCGGGGAGGGAACGGCTTTATTGTTCACTACTAAAGATTGTTCTTTTCTTTTTGTGTAGGAGAAGTACCAAGGAGCTCACTTTCAAGGGAAGCAAAAGAGGTGGCCAAGGACATTGCGCGAGGATTTATTTGCCCTCAGAAAATTCGTGTAAAAACGAGTTTTTCCGATTGAAGTACTAACATACTTGTTTGCAGGGTTGCCAAGCGCCGCTAAAAAAAAAAAAAAGTGCTTTCAAAATTTCTAGTTTCCTTGGATGCTTCACCATATGCATGTGTAATAAATTCAACAGAAATTTACTTGTTGCTTAATTAAAAATTGGATTAGACTTTTGCATTTAGGGCACGTGTCTATTTCAATTCATTTCAATTTCTGTTGAAGAGTGCTGGAGACAAGGTACGTGTGCATTCATATAGAATAGGACCAACATTCTGAAGTGATTTACCGCTTTGAGTGTTACCTTGTTGTGAATAAACTGTACACTTGCACAATTGATTTTAAGGGCAAAACCCAAATAAACAAGATAAGGTGGGGATTTCATCACCCTTCCTTAGCCCAAAAACCATCTCCAAGTGCACTCACATTTCCCAAGCCTTAATTAAAAATCAATAGACGTTGGCCCTAGGGACATCTCGGACTCACTAAGAGATTAACCGAGGTTGGAAATTGTAAGAACTTTACTCCTACAAAATCGGTGTCTAAGGAAAGTGGATTTAGAGGTAAAGCCTCGAAAGCTCCGTGGTTTGGCATAATTAGGCCCGTGGCTCCGCCCGATACCTCCCCCGAGCTTTGCCCTTTCCTGGCCGATTAGCTTGTAGTCGAGTTCCTACAACAACCTTCCCCGGAGAATCGACCAGTTAGGAGTCGTCTAGGTCCAGGTACCTTAGACTAAGGCTTGTGGTTGTTTTTCTCTCTTTTGTTTGTTTTTATTCTTTTTTCGATTGTTTGTTGTTTTCACGTTGGTTGTGGTGTGCTGAATGCAAGAGTGGGTGAGAGATCCATCAACTTCCAGATTAACAAGAAACACCTCGTTACCCTTGCATCCAGAACCGGTGATGGCATCACTTCAGGATAGATTTTACCCGATAAGAACTTCACTTCCATCTTGCATAAAACTTCCTGAAGCAAATGAAAATAATTTCGAGTTAAAGCCCCAATTCATTAACACTCTTCCGAAATTCCATGGTTTAGAATCAGAGGACGCATACTTCTTTGTTAGGGAATTTGAAGAAGTATGCCTCATGATGCGAATACCCCAGCTAGGAGACGATGCCGTTAGGTTACGTTTCATCCCTTTTTCCCTAAAGGATCTAGCTAAGAAATGGTTGTACAGTCTGGCAGCAGATTCAGTCACTACGTGGGATGATTTCGTCAAGGCTTTCTTGAAGAAATTTTACCCAATTCACAAAACTGCCCTCATTAGGAAGAACATCATGCAGTTTAAGCAAGACCCGAGCGAACCCTTTTGGAGATACTTTGAGTGATTCAAAGATCTCCTAGCTCAATGCCCTCATCACGGTGTGGAGAAATGGCGTCAGTGTCAGATTCTCTACGATGGTCTAGACTATCAGACTAAGACCCTGTTAGAAACGATGTGTCAGGGAGGGTTCTTGCAGAAGGATGAGAATCAGGGATGGGATTTATTTGAGGACTTAGCTGAGAAAACCCTGCAGTGGGAGCCAGCCTCAGAGAAACCTAGGAATTCACAGTCTATAGCTTCAAGAGGAGGGCTCCTATCTTTAGAAACATCCATAGCTGCTGAGGCCAAGATTGCTACCCTGATGAGAAGGATAGAGGCTCTAGAAACAAAAGAGTCTGCTAGTGTCAACCAGATCAACCCACCACCAATTCACAATCCGGGTTGTTCATATTGTCAGGCACCGAACCATGTCTTCGAAGAGTGCCCTGTTTTCCATGCCCAACAAGTGCCACAGGAACACATGAACGCGGCTTACTCACGGCCGCTTCACAACCCCTACTCACAGACATACAATCCGGTTGGAGGAATCATCCCAATTTCTCCTGGGCCCCAAACAATCCTCCCAGGCCCAATTTCTCCAACAACTTTCACCATCCTGCTCCTCCACCACTTTTTCCCAGTCAAGCCCCATCTTCCTCCTCCCAAGGCTCTCCAATGGAAAAGAAAATCAATAAATTGGAGGAGAGCATTGAGGCTTTCATTAAGTCCCAGTCTGCTTTCATGCAGAACCAGGGACAAACTCTGAACAGTCATTCACAAGCCATATCTAGGTTGGAATTGCAGATGAGCCAGTTAGCTAGCTCCCTAAGTGAGAGACCTAAGGGTACCTTGCCTAGTCAGCCATTAGTTAACCCAAAAACCTCCAACCAAGCATATGAAGTTCAGGATCCATCTCTCAACCACTGTAATGCTGTTCACACACTGAGATCTGGAAAGAAGGTAGACAACCAGGTCTACCAACCAAAGAGTCCAGTCCATCCTGATCCCAATCAAGCCTCCACTTCTGCTAGTGCCTCCCAATCCGCTCCACAAACATCTGATAAGGACCAAGCTGCTGAACAAGTTCATAAGCCTGTAGCACCCTTTCCCAATAGGCTTAGGAACAACAATAAAAACATGCACATGGAGAAAATGCTAGAGATGTTCCACCAGGTTAAATTGAATGTGCCACTTCTAGACGCTATCCAACAAGTCCCGGCTTATGCCAAATTTCTGAAGGATATGTGTACTAAGAAGAGAAAGACCAATGTGCCCAAGAAAGTGTTCTTGGCCACTAACATAAGCGAAATTCTGTCTGGTCCATTCCTGTGAAGTACAAGGATCCCGGCTGTCCCACCATTTCCTGCACCATAGGACAGACCGAAATCAGTAGAGCGCTTCTTGACCTGGGAGCAAGTATCAACTTGCTACCTCTCTCTGTGTACCAGCAACTTGGGTTGGGTGAGCTAAGCCCAACTCGAGTCACCATTCAGCTAGCTGACCGTTCTGTGAAGATCCCGAAAGGGGAAATCACAGACGTCCTCATCCGGGTCGGGGATTTCATTTACCCCGTTGACTTCATTGTTCTAGAGACCCAACCTGTGTCAAATCTTAGGTCTCAGACTCCCGTCATCTTAGGGCGCCCGTTCCTAGCCACAGCCAATGCCATAATTAACTGTAAGAATGGGTCCATGCGATTAACTTTTGGAGACATGACGAAGGAAGTCAATGTCTTCAATCTTGGAAGACAACCTAGGGATGTGAATGATCAGACGTTTGAGGTCAATTCCATTGAAAACCTGACCAGTGAGCATGGGGAATGCTTGGAGATAGAGACTGAGGCAGAATTCGATCTGGAGGATGAGGAATTCAATTTAGACCAGATCGTAGATTCAGCAGTGGATTGGGCATCAAGCCCCAGTGTACCGTATCCTAGGATTGAAAGCCCAGAGATTGCCTCCAATAAAGAAACACCTTCCTTAGAGCTTAAAGACCTGCCTGAACACCTCAAGTACGCCTACCTGGGCGGAAAGGACACCTTGCCAGTCATCATAGCATCCCACCTGACTGCGCAACAAGAGGACAGCTTAATGTCTATTCTGGAAAGACATAAGGAAGCCATTGAATGGACAATGAAGGACATCAAGGGAATCAGTCCAGCCATAGTGCAGCACAGGATTCATTTAGTCGATGAAGCAACCCCTAGGAGGGACCCACAACGTAGGCTTAACCCTCTCATGCAAGAGGCAGTGAAGGCCGAAATTCTGAAACTATTAGATAATGGGATTATTTATCCCATTTCTGATAGCCAATGGGTTAGCCCGGTTCATGCGGTCCCAAAGAAGGCTGGCTTTACGGTAGTAGAAAATGAGGAAAAAGAATTGGTACAAACAAGATTGCCTACCAAGGTTCGTGTTTGTATCGACTACAGGAAGTTGAACGCTGCTACCCGTAAAGACCATTTCCCGCTACCCTTCATCGACCAAATGCTTGAGCGTTTGGCTGGACATGAGTACTACTGCTTTCTGGATGGGTACTCGGGATACAATCAAATCCCCATTGCTGCAGAAGACCAGGAAAAGACAACGTTCACTTGCCCGTTCGGAACCTTTGCTTATAAGCGCATGCCTTTTGGATTGTGCAATGCTCCTGCAACGTTCCAACGGTGCATGCTTAATTTGTTCTCTGATATGGTGGAACGTTTTCTTGAGATTTTCATGGATGACTTCTCCATCTACGGAGATTCATTTGATCAATGTCTTCATCACTTAGAGTTAGTGCTACAAAGATGCATTGAGAAGAACCTAACTCTAAACTGGGAAAAATGCCATTTTATGGTGAGATAGGGGATTGTCTTGGGCCATGAGATTTTGAGGAGAGGCATAGAAGTGGATAAGGCTAAGGTAGAAGTGATTGCTAAGCTCCCACCACCCAAATGCATCAAGGATATTAGATCCTTTTTAGGGCATGCTGGGTTCTACCGACGGTTCATTAAGGACTTTAGCAAAATTGCGAGGCCCTTAACTAACCTGCTCGCTAAGGACGTGCCCTTTGACTTCAATGATGAATGTTTCAAGTCTTGGGGGAGGCTTAAGCAAGAACTGATTTCTGCACCTATCATTTCTGCTCCTAATTGAGCTCAACCATTTGAAATCATGTGTGATGCATCTGATTTGCAATTGGTGCTGTTCTAGGACAGCGCATCGATAATAGGCAGCACGTGATTTACTATTCGAGTAGGACCTTGAATGACGCACAACAAAACTATACAACGACTGAGAAGGAATTCTTGGCCGTTGTCTTTGCGTTAGAAAAATTCCGGCCCTATTTGTTAGGTTCAAAAACAGTGATTTTCACGGATCACTCAGCTTTGAAATACCTCATGACCAAGAAGGAAGCAAATGCCCGACTGATTCGGTGGATCCTTTTGCTTCAAGAATTTGACTTAGAAATCAGGGATAAAAGAGGTATAGAAAATGTGGTCGCTGATCATCTCTCGCGAATTCCGAATGCACCAACCATCCGAGCTCCGATCAATGAGGATTTCCCTGATGAGCACATCCTAGTCATTCTTAAGGAACCCTGGTATGCTGACATCGTTAATTACCTGGCCACAGGACAATTACCCGCTGACTGGACAAAGCAAGACCAATACCGCTTCTTTGCCCAAGTACGGTATTTCTTCTGGGAAGAACCGTATCTTTTTAAGTATTGTCCAGACCAAATAATTAGACGATGCATACCCGAGGAGGAACAGAGGAGTGTGCTCAGCTTTTGCCATGACCTTGCATGCGGAGGACACTTTGGTCCCCGCAAGACTGCAGAGAAGGTTCTACAAAGTGGGTTCTACTGGCCCACTTTGTTTAAGGATTCATATCATTTTTGCAAGTCATGTGCAAATTGTCAGAAAATCGGGAAAATTTCTAAAAGAGACATGATGCCCCTAAACCCGATCCTTGAGGTTGAAATTTTTGATGTTTGGGGTATCGATTTCATGGGGCCATTCCCCAACTCCTTCGGCAACCAATTCATTTTGGTTGCTGTAGATTATGTCTCTAAGTGGGTAGAAGCCGTGCCAACCAAGACGAATGACAACAAAGTGGTTGTCAAATTTCTCAAAGAAAACATCTTCTCCCGGTTTGGCACCCCGAGAGCGATAATTAGTGATAACGGATCACATTTTTGCAATAGAGTTTTTGAAGCTCTAATGCGAAAATATTCCATCAATCACAAGTTATCACCCCGTATCATCCCCAGACAAATGGGCAGGTCGAAGTCACAAACCGACAGATCAAGCTCATTCTGGAAAAGACTGTTGGTCAGAACAGAAAGGATTGGTCGGTTAAGCTCAATGATGCATTGTGGGCTTACCGTACCGCATTTAAGACAGTTCTGGGGATGTCTCCTTACAGACTCGTGTTTGGAAAAGCTTGTCATCTGCCAGTAGAATTAGAACACCGGGCCCTCTGGGCAATTAAGCAACTCAACTTTGACCTGACCAAGGGCAGTGAACTTAGGAAACTGCAGATTTCAGAATTAGAGGAGATACGGAATGAAGCTTATGAGAATGCACGAATCACCAAGAGTAGAACCAAACTTTTTCATGACCAAGTCATAACCCGGAAAACCTTTGCACCGGGAGATAGGGTTCTGCTGTACAATTCTAGGATTCATATTTTCGCAGGGAAACTGAAAACTCGTTGGTCGGGACCATTCATCGTGCGCACCGTTTTTCCACACGGTGCTGTGCTCATTGCAGACCCTAAAAATAACACGGAATTTAAAGTGAATGGGCAAAGACTGAAGCCATTCTTGACCACTGAGCCGATTATTCCAGATGATAGTGTGCTCACTCTTTTTGCCCCATCATACACCTAACCCAAAAAAAAAAAAAAAAAAAATCGTGTTTATATACTTACCCTTGTACATTCTTTTTGACATTTCTTTAGCCTTTTCGCACTTGGTCGGCCCGAGTCCACGAAGACGGTAACATCATTCCTTCCCCCTATTTATTGCATTTGCATTTCCATCTGCATTCATTGAGGACAATGCATTAAATAGGTGTGGGGTGCTAACACTTTTCCTTTTTTCCTTCTTTCAAAAAAAAAAAAAAGGAAAAAAGGAAATTTCATACTCTTTATAAAAATACCAAAAGACTGTAGGAATTACGGGAACCTTAGTAATAAATCTTTATTTTTGCCTAAGTAAACAAGAAAGAATGGTTTGACTAAAAAGATAGGAGGGATAAGGAAAATAGCTCATACCTTTTATCTAGCCTTAGTAGAATATGCATAATTCGCACACACATGTTTGGGATTTAGAGACACAACTTTTGAAAAAAAAAAAAATGCTGGATAATTGTGCCTCAAGAAGCATGATTATTCACGCCAAAAAAAAAAGAGAAAAAGCTGGATAATTGTGCCTCAAGAAGCATAATTACTCACGCCAAAAAAAAAATATTATAAATAAATCTTGATTTCGTGGCCTACTCCACTTGCATATTTGACCTGAAGGGTGTTTTTCCACTTGGTGCCCTAAGACCATCTGGTTTGGGAGTCATCGGTTTGATATGTGCTACATAAGTGAAGTAGAAAGCCTAATGGAACAAAGAATAATAAGTAAATATTAATAAAATAATATTCAAAGTTGAGTTGAAAAATCCCAAGCACATCACACTTACACAGTATGCATATCTATCTAAAGCAAAATAAAAGAATGAGTTAGAAGTACAGGATCCCTTCTAAATTTAAAGAAAAATCATAATTTCTTCTTTTATGAAGGCTAAAATATAAGAGGACTTATGAGGGTTAAACCTAATTCTTACATCATTCGGTCATTTTTACTTAGATGATTGAAAGTTCTTTGTCAGGTAAAAAAAAAAAAAAAAAAAAAAAAAATCTAACAACTAATTTCTTTTCTTTACTTATTGGATTTTGTGGGTGCAATCCGCTGAAAACCCTCAGGAGACAACACTCCTCCTCTAGGGGAAACCTAGAGGTTTAAAGGCTTGTTGCACATGCTCAGTGCAATCGCGTCACCTGCGAAAGTGGTATAATAATTTTCTTATTTTTGTTTTGCTCGGGACGAGCAAAAAGATAAGTGTGGGGGTGTGATTAGTCCCTAATTTTGCATAATTTTCATCACATCTCACATTTAATTGATAAATAAATTCTGCTAATAATCTCTTACTTGCTTCATTCTAGGTCCATGGTGTGCAATGGAGAAGAAGACCCTAAAATCACCATTTAATGGTGATTAAAGCCTATTAAAGATAGCCATTGACCTAGAGAGGTGAATCTGCTCAAATCAGGGGCGGAAAAGACAAAACCGGGCATCAGAACTGACAGGGGGACAACCAGGCGGCGCGCAGCAGGCGGCGCTGCGCGCGCCGCCAAAGTATTGCCGCGGAAACGCGGCAAATGCCGCGTTTCCGCGGCAATACTGCGGCGCCGCGCGCGCCGCTTCGGGTCACATCCTGTCCCCAGGCTTCCCTCTTCCCTGGTGGCTATAAATACCCCCTTGGGGTCTTCAGTGCAACCAGATTGGAATTTTGGCAAAAATTTGTAATCTTGTTTTAGTTTGTTGTAGTTGTTGTTCTTCTTCTTCTAGTTTTAGGTCTTAGCCATTAAAGAGAAAGAGAGAGAGTGTGTAAAGAGTTGTATTTGAAGGGTGACAAGATAATACAAGTACTACTTCTCTTCCTTCTTTCATTTACTTGTCTTTGCAT
The DNA here is from genome assembly GCA_038442645.1 of Agave tequilana. NCBI lineage: Eukaryota > Viridiplantae > Streptophyta > Magnoliopsida > Asparagales > Asparagaceae > Agave > Agave tequilana. The sequence goes on along the minus strand of JAVJIF010028299.1, from coordinate 47,144 downwards.
TTACTTTTATTTCTTTGTTGTAGTGTAACTTCTCTCCCTTTTACTTCTTCTTCTTTATTTTGTTGTAGTGTAACTCCCCCTTTCCCTTTTACCCCTTTTTCTTTGTTGTTTCTTTTACCTTGATGGCTAACTAACTTTTTCATAGCATGGCTAACTAACTACTAACCCACTAATTTCTAACACTTGTTTGATAACCCGTATGAATCAATAGTGCCAAACAAGCCTTGTGCAAATGAGAGCTATGGCATCTTAAGATGAGGGTTCTAACTCTAATTTATCTACAAGTATCTACTTTCTTATATTTCATACTTAATTCGTTTTGATGATCTATGAGTTGTGTTTTACTTGTTAGACTCTTTTCCTTTTAACTTTGCCGATACCAATAGTGCACTCGAGTCTTCCCTTATTCTCGCCTTCTATCGGATCTTGATATGGGAATGTCCGAGTTTTTGCCGTGTAAGGTTAAGTTATAGGATGAACTCTCACTTGATTTCCACGTGATTAGTTCCAATGCACAAGTGTCGTGTTTGCCTATGATCCATCGTGAGGCTATCTTCAAAAGTTAGAAATTAGTAGGAGCACTTAGTAGAAAGTTAGCCATGCATCTTTACAACTAAGAAAAAGATCACTTTTACAAACCACCAAACATTTTCCAACAATTTCTAAAAATACTTGTTTTCACTTTTCAAATTCTTTATTTGGAAATAAGAACTTTCTTTCTTCTTGAACTTTGAAAGCCGCATCAAGCTTCTATCGCTCTCCCTCCTTGTGGATACGACCCGTATAGCCACGTCGCTACTACGGAAAGAATCGCAAAAGCAGTAACATCAACCCACACTTCCTTCTCTCATTTTAATACTTGCTTTTTACGCGATCAGCCTCTTTATTTTCCCTTAACACATTCAGAAGGTCCTCTTCTTGTTGCTTAGTAAGATTTGATGCGATGATGACCGGAAAGGCTTCCTTCTCATCCAAGTACTTGTACTTGAGATGATTAGGAAGAGCTTTAAGCTCAGAAGAAGGGACAGGGTCTAAAACTGGTTGCTCATGGTGCAAGGGAAGAATAGGTGTGGAATTAGAGGTCCGTTCAACATTTGATCCAACAATCTGATCCAAGTTGAAGTCATCTGATTCCAACTCAAACTCCTCTTCAGACTCATACTCAATTTCCTCCACATGTTCACTGGTCAGTCCTTCAATCAAGTTTACTTCAAAAGAATCATGATCCACATCCCTTGGCTGCTTCCCCAGATGGATGACATTCACCTCTTTCGTCATATCTCCGAACGTTAACCGCATCGATCCATTTCGGCAATTGATTATTGCATTTGCGGTGGCTAAGAAAGGACGTCCGAGAATGACAGGTGTTTGCGCTCTGTGATTTTGTACGGGCTGTGTTTCAAGAACAACAAAGTCCACGGGGTAAATGAATTCCCTGACCCGTATCAAAACATCTGTAATTTCCCCCTTGGGAATCTTTACAGAGCGGTCAGCCAATTGAATTGTCATCTGGGTAGGACGAAGGTTGCCTAACCCTAACTGCTGATAGACGGAAAAGGGGAGAAGATTGATGCTCGCGCCCAAGTCAAGCAAAGCCCTATTTATGGTGGTCTGCCCTATGATACAAGAAGGTAGGGCTCCCTGGATCTTTGTATTTCACAGGGATTGGACCATTGAGCAGTTCACTTATGTTGGAAGCCAGAAAGACTTTCTTCGGGACACTTGCTTTTCTCTTTTTTGTACACATTTCTTTCAGAAACTTGGCGTAGGATGGAACCTGTTGAATAGCATCTAAGAGAGGGACATTGATTTGTACTTGATTGAATATCTCTCTTATCTTCTCCATGTGAGCATTTATCTTATGATTTGTAAGCCTATTTGGGAATGGGACAACAGGCTTATATGTTTGCTCATCAACTTTCTCTTTTCCTTTTGACTGGGAAGTGGATGGATGTGTGCTTGATGAAGGAATGTCTTGCATAGGCTGGATTGGAACAGAAGGTGGTGGCATTGGCACAGATTTGGGAGAATGATTTGAAACCTTATTATCTACACGTTTCCCAGATCTAAGGATTTGAATGGCTTGGCATTGACTTTGGCTGGGTCCCAAGTCTTCAACTTCATGCAGAGGAAAATGGGCTTTGGGATTTGGCACAGGTTGGCTAGGCAGCATTCCTTTTTGTCTTTCAGTCAAAGAGTTAGCCAACTGCCCTATTTGAATTTGCAATTTATTCATGTCCTGCTGCTGATTGTTCATCATAGAAGCTTGGTTCTTAGATAAGGTCTCTATCATTTTCTCCAAATCAGAAAGTCTTTTGTCTGAAGGATTGGGTGGTGGATGGTGTTGATACTGGGGCTGGAAACTTGCTTGATATGGCACAGGATTTTGATAGGATTGGAATCTTGGGGGGCTCTGGTATGAATGAACATTTGGTGGGTTCTGGTGGTAAGTCGGTGGATGAGACTGAGCAGGGTATTGTTGTGGATATGGTTGTCTCGGTTGCTCAGGTCCAGACTGACTCCAAGAGAAGTTTGGATGGTTACGCCATCCAGGATTATAGGTTTTGGAGTAAGGGTTGTAAGTGGGTCTGGTGTAAGCGGCATTCGTACTCTCCTGAAAATTTTGAGAGTAATACACTGGACACTCTTCCAACACATGATTCAAATCATGGCAGTAAGTACAACCCGGGTGGATTATAGGTGCAGGGCTAGCCATAGGTGATGGGCTAGCTACTGACGATGGGTTGACTTGATTAAAAACAGAATTTTCCCTGGATTCTAGCAATTCAATCCTCTTCATCAACTGTGTGATTTTAGCTTCTGCAGCTATCGAGGATCCTATAGAGTGTAAACCAGTTCTGGAAGTTGTGGGTGTAGGTTTCTCAGTACATGACTCCCACTGAATTGTCTTTTCAGCTAGAGCCTCAAAAAGATCCCAATCCTGATCTTCATCCTTTTTTAAGAATTCTCCTTGACACATGGTTTCTAGGAGAGTCTTAGTCTGATAATCAAGCCCATCATAGATAATCTGGCACTGACGCCATTTTTCTATACCGTGATGGGGACACAGGGCTACGAGGTCTTTGAAGCGCTCAAAATACTTCCAAAACGGTTCATTTGCTTCTTGTTTGAATTGCATAATATTTTTCCTCATCAAGGCTGTCTTATGAATAGGATAAAACTTTTTAAGAAAGACCTTAACGAAATCATCCCAAGAAGAAATAGAGCTAACTGGGAGATTATAAAGCCACTTCTTAGCAATATCCTTTAATGCGAAAGGTATGAACCTAAGTCTGACAGCATCATCGGTAAGCTGGAAAATCCTCATCATAAGGCATACTTCTTCAAACTCTCGGATGAAGAAGTAGGCATCCTCAGATTCACAGGCCATGGAATTGTGAAAGAGTGTTTATGAACTGGGGCTTCAACTCAAAGTTATTTCCATTTGTGTTTGGGAGGAGAATGCAAGATGGAAGTGATGTGCGGATAGGATAGAACTTGTCTTGCAGCGACACGTTGGTAGTCATGATTGTGTCGAGTGGTGGTGTATGTGGCAGTGTAGAAACTCTCACAAGCCTCGCAGAATTTGGGTCTCTATACCACTCTTGCATACAATTTCACAATCAACGTGCACCAATCACACAAGCGAAAAATGAAAAATAACAATCAAGAAAAAAGAAAAAAAATCAATCCAAGCTTTCTAGGTTTCCTGAACCTAGACGACTCCTAACGATAGATTGTCCACAGGAGGTTTGGTGTGGACTTTGACTATAAGCAAATCGGCCAGGGAAGGGTAAAGTTGTTGGGAGGTTTTCCGTCAGAGACGTTCCTTAATTAAGTAACCAACAACCTTCGGGCTTTCGGCCCTCAATCCCTTCCTAGACACCAATTTTACAAAAGTCACTTTCCAACACTTTTCCCCCTTAGGATAATCTCCTAAGTGAGTCCGGATGTCCCTAGGGCCAACGTCTAGCAATTTTTATTTAGAAGCTTAGGATTGTGAGTACGTGGGGAAGATGGTTTGTGGGCTAAGGAAGGGGTGATAAAATCCCACCTTATCTTTTTTATGGGATTTGCCCTTAGAGTCAATTAGTGCAAGTGTACGATATCAACAAACAAGGTTCACTCAAAGCATAAGTAAATCAAACAATGAGTGAGTCCTAGTCTATATGCTATGCTTACGTACCTTGTCCCCCGCACTCTTCAACAGTAAAAGTAAAGAAATTGAAAGACACGTGCCTAGAGATGCAAATGTCTAAACAATTTTTTTAACAATTACAACCAATTTTTTACTGTTGATTAGCAGATATCAGGTGAAGCAAACAGGATTTAAAATATATCAGCAACTGTATTTTGCAGAGAGGCAAGCCCTGCAGAAAACTGATTAGTAGTGATCTCCTCTTTGCCGCAAATCTGCGACAAATGCCCAGAAATTGCGGCAATTTGGAGGGATCCTGGTCTCTGCTTTCAAGAGCAGAGGCCCAGGTCCACTTATATGTCACTGCTATGCAAAATTTGCTGTTTCTTCAACCTGTGACCTGCAACAGAGAAGAGACTTCGTATTAGTTCTTCACTTTTCAACCAAAAATCGTTGCTCTCCCCGGCAACGGCGCCAATTTGATTAAGACGGGAAAGGTTTATGTAAATGTATCGATGTATCCTTTCCTATCTCCGCTATAGCATAAGGCTATACCGAGTCGATTCTCAGGGAGAGCTAGCGATAGAAGCGTTACGAATCGTAGTGAAGAAATGTAAACGAAGTGTCTTCTATGCTTAATAAAATAAAACAATCATGGAACAAGAAATGAAAGAGTGGATGGATATGTTCATGGTGGAAAAGTGGAAAGAAATCAAAGAAGATTGGATTTAGACTAACAACTAAAAAGAAAAGGAAACTTGAAGAAGCAAACCATGACTAGCTTACCTTACTACCTTACCAAAGCTTACCAAACTCCGTGATAGTGAAGGCGTGCCTCATGTTGTCACTCCATCGGCGTAGGTTTCGTCTTGCGTGTTGATCTAATTACTTTCTCACTTGGATGACGGGTGGTTTAACCCATCGGAGAAGAGAAGACCATCCAACTTGTAAGATGAACTAAAGCAATCACCCATGAGTTAGTGAAGATGGCAAGGCTAGTGGTTAGCTAGTACATGGAGAAAGAATTAGCTACAAGCCATGAGAAAAGTAAAACAAAGCATGAATAAAATTGCAAGGAATTAAAGCAAGCAAGTAAAGAAAGCAAGTAAAGAAAGCAAGTAAACTAGAACCAAGCTCAAGTAGAGGAAGGAGAATGGATGAATCCTTGTTGCTTCAAGTTGTCACACCTTGATTACACAAGCTCTCTCTCTCACAATCTCTCTCTTTTACAAAGTATCTAGGGAAAGAGAAGAGGGACTAAAGAACTAAACCTAGAGAAAAATCTATTACAACAACTAACAATTTCTCCTCTCTTCTCTGTTCAGTCTTTGCTCGCAGGTCATAGGTCCAATATTTATAGGCCCTGAGAGAAGCTTCGAGATCCAGGTTGTTGGCGCAAAATCTGGGATCTAACCACCATACAACTGCCGCAGATCCTCAAGGATTTCCCAGTTTTGGCGGCAAAACTGATTCAGTTCAGCAACAGATTTCTGTTGCTGATTTGTTGAGAAGTGGTTATCCACGTGGCCTTCTGGATTCTTCATTGGGCGCGCGGATCTCTCTAGATCTTGATTTCAAATCTTGGGGCTTATCTTAATCTTTGATTTAATCACTTTAATTATTGCTAATTAAAGTGATTATTGGCTTTCTCTCCATTAGAGTGTGTACCTGCAAATATATAGAGAAGATGAGTAAAAATCATATATTTATTACAAAAATGCATGGGAATAATGAGGTAAAATATGCAATATTGGATCACAATCAGTGGTCTGATTGGTCCACGAAACGCGGCCCAATCAACTTTTCTTGGGTCTCGAAGGAACCCACCAAAAATATCTTTAATATAACCCACTAAAAAGATAACTCCATTAAGAAGTTTTATTAAAAATTTAACCCCATCTAATTTCCAAATTTCATAATTGATTTCGGAGTCAAATTTGTCAACCGCCTCGTCCCAGAATGGAGTATGAAATGATAGAACAGTTGACTTGGACTCAGGAAGGACAGGAACTAATACCGACTCAGGAAGGTGACTTAAGTCAAGTAAAGGTTCAGGAGTCGAAATAGGTTCAGAAATTGGGTCCAAGTCAAGAAATTGAAACTCCAGTCCACCTGTATTTTCTAACAATGGAATGTGACTTAATGTGGGTGATTCCAGTTCATGAATGATAGGTGGAGGAATCAAAACTGACTCTAAAACATTACTCAAGTTTGGTAACACAACAGGAGTCAAGATTGATTCAGAAAGTTGAACTGGATCACAGATATGAGAATCTAGGTCACATATCTCATTGACTTCAATATCAAAAAATTGAGAACTTGCCAATTTGTCAATAGGATCTTCAAGAGTGTATAATTGGTCAAGTTCAATATGATCCTTACGGATGGGTGATTCAATTTCATTATGGATTGGTACAGGATCCAATGTTGACTCGGGGAAAAGATCGGAATCAGGTGAAGATACCGGAGTCATTATTGAATCAGGAAGAAGCATTGAATCACTAAGTTGGGGTTCAAGATCATATTCATTCTCAAGTTCTATTTAAGGAAAAGGAAAACTTGCTACACTATCAATATCTTTTTCAAAATTTGGAGTTTGGGCAAGTTCAAGTGGTTGTTCTGAAAGGGAATCTTGATTTCCAAAACTACATGACTCTTCGGCTCTAACAGAATAGTGAGTGACATCAGGATAATGGGAACGTAGAGATTCGACCATCATATCTATGTCACGATTACGAGTGTTTTGAGCCTGAGTCATGGCTTCAAGCATCTTTTCATAGTTGATAGGTTCATTGTTTTGATGAAAAGATGAAGAATTGTCTTGGAAGTGGTAGTGAAATTGTGAGTCCATCAGATTTTGGGATTTGTGTTTGGACTTACGCATACTCATTTCCATAATTGATGGTTTCCTATTTTGGACGGGTGGAACTGAGTATGAATCTTGCACATAATGTGGACTGGGTGGAGAAGGAGGGCAAGGTGGTTGGAAATTATGCTCGGGGGAGGTGAATCCCCACTGACTCGGTGAAGAGTTGAAATCATTATGGAAATTATAGTTATTAGATGGGGGGTATGGGTCATATTGATTCGGATAAGACCAATCCGGCACACTAGGTTGGTCAAAGTTATGATATGCCGGGTTGGTAATATCCGAAAATGAAGTCGGTGTGTAATATGGATTATTATTGTAGTTGAAAAAATTATTATTATAGTCCATATCACACAATAGAATACAAACAAAGAAAAAACAAACAAATAAACAAACAAAAAAAAATTCTAGCCTAAGTTAGGGTAGACTTAGGACCTAGACGACTCCTAACTGGTTAGACTGTCCACGGGAGGTCTAATGTAGACTTTAACCACAAGCTAATCAGCCAGGTCAGGGCAAGGTTGGTGGGAGGTTTTCCGTCAAAGACGTTCCTTAATTAAATAACCACCAACCTTCGGGCTTTCGGCCCTCAATCCCTTTCCTAGACACTGATTTTGCAGGAGTTAGATTCCAACATTTTCCCCCTCAGGATAATCTCCTAATTGAGTCCGAGATGTCCCTAGGGCCAACGTCTACTCAATTTTAGTTAGGCTTGGGTTAGTGAGTGCTTGGAATCTGATTTTTGGGCTAAGGAAGGGTGATTAAATCCCCACCTTATCTTGTTATTGGGTTGGTGCCCTTAAGATCAGTTTTTTTGCAAGTGTACAAGATAAATAAGATGCACTCTAAGTGATATAAATCAACCAAGAGATAGTCCTATTCTAGATGCAATGCAAACATACCTTGCTCCAGCACTCTTCAACAGTAAAAGTAAATGAATTGAAAAGACACGTGCCTAGAAATGCAAATGTCTAATCAATTTTTAACTTTGCAAAAAAAAAATTTTTTTACTGTTGATTATTAGCAGATATAAGGTGAAGCATACAAGAATTTAAGTACTGCAGCAGATGTATTTTGCAGAGTAAGCAACCCTGCAGAAATTTGGTCAGTAGTTAACTCCTCCTTGCCGCAAATATGCGGCTTTTGCCGTGGAATTGCGGCAATTCAGAGGACTTCTGGTTTCTGCTTTCAAGAGCAGAAGCCCAGAGCCACTTATATGTCACTGCAATGCAAATTTTCCTGTTTCTTCACCTGTAACCTGCAACAGAGAAGAAAATTCGTTTAGTTCTCAAAAATTTGCAATAAAAATTCAGATTTCAATAAAAACCGTTTTACCCTCCCGGCAACGGCGCCAAAATTTGATTGAGGCTAAACCTGCACAAAAATACGAAATTTCAGAACTTATAATAAAAATGTGCAAGTGCTCAATTCTTCCGCTATAGCAAGTGGCTAATGCGGGTCGTGATCTACAAGGAGGGTTTGCGATGGAAGCGTTTACAGTTTTATTGAAATCGTTATCAAAACTAAGCGAAGGTTCTTCTCTGTTTTATGTTATGAAAATGAAAAAGAAAGTATAGTTATAGGTTAATGTTAAGAAGAAAGTGGTAGATGAAGAGGGTGGAAAAATCAAAAAACAATGAAGCGAATATGTACAAATGAAGTGGAGGAAAAAGAATGAAAACGATTGGGAAGAAGTGGTGAAAGAAATCGTGTTGGCAATCTATACTATAGCGATAAAAGAAAAGAAAGAAAGTTTAAGAATTACTTACCTAGTTTGGTGATGACTTACTTGGAAACCTGTGCAAGTTCTACCTTTTTGCTTCGGAGGCGTTCAACGCATAGATCATAAGCTCGAGCTCAGTCCCCGTGCACATTATATCGTCAAGCCTAGGAAGAACGAAGTGATGCGGATCTTGGAAGAGGAGAACGTCTTCATGAACTATGACCGGCTCTCACGTAGCATCGGTGTACTTGCTTTGGATTTCACTTGTAAACTCAACAAACACAACCAAGGTAAAGTAGAAAGAGGAAGAGGAAAGCAAAACAAAAGAAAAGGAAAGTAAAGAAACGAACATACATAAAAGTTTACCTTTATTGCTTACTGAGACAATGAAAGAAAGGAGGAGGAGTACATCGGTGTCACTCTCAACATCAGCCTCTCTCTCTTACTTACATGAATCATCATCTAACCTAAGCCTACATACAAGTTACATAAAAAAGAAAAGAAAAAACCTAAACCTAGAAATGAAAAGCTTGGCTAAGTCCTATCTCTGCCTTGGCCCTCATTTTCAGTGCAGCAAATGCCTTTTTATAGCCCAAACCCTAACAACCAAGATCCCGGGAACGTTGGGGGAGCAAACGCTCCCCCAACTGACTTCAGTTGGCCGCAGAATTGCGGCTTGGGCCGCAATTCTGCGGCACTGGTTTGGCCAGGTGGCCACACCCTATTGGTGGGTCTGTCCGGGGTCTTCTTCTGGCTTTATCCTTTGTTGGTTTTGTTGTTGGAGCTCCGGATTCTGACGAAATGACCTTGAATTTCTTGGCTTTAACCGATCGATTCTGAGAGGATTCTTCTCAACCGGTTTCAACCTCTTGATTTTGCCCTGATTTTATTTGTGCGAATTAACTCTGATTTAATTCAGAATTCTGGTGGGCTTTTGGGCTCATTTCTCTTCATCTCCTTAAGGATTGGGCCTGCAAATAAATCAAACAATTAATTAGGGCAATGCAGGCTTTTATTAAAAATAAGTATGAAAATGTAACATTAAATATGCAACATTAGTGACCAATCACAGGTCGATTCAGGAGTTGATAGAGCCCGGGGGAAGACTGCGAAACCAGTCAAATGCCACCCCCTTTAAGGTGCCAATGAAAAGCCTAGCCATGATGGCGTCATTGCTTATAACATTACCAGTCTGAGACCGAAAATAGTAGATGTGCTGATTTGGCGAGCTCTTTCCGTCATAGGTATGCAACGTTGGCGGTTTGAACTTCGGTGGATATGGCACCGAATCCCACTCCAGCGGATAAGGACGGACTGCCCCTACCTTCTTTAATTCATCCCTCTGAGCTAGGGATGCGATTTGAGCTTGGAGGCCCTTAAGGACTTCGGCGTCTAAGGAAGAACCCTCCTTGGATTTCTCCGGCTTTGGTTGCTCATTGCTGAAGTGTTCCTCCTCATCGTGATTGCTCTCGGCATCATTGTTATTCGGTTATTGAGGAGTTGAGCGAGCATCTGTTGAATATTGTCCAGAGCCTCTTGCTGAGTCTTGAAAGTTTGCTCCTGAGCTTCCAGGCGCCGACGAAGATCGTCGTTGACGTTATCAGCCATATTGACTGATGCTCTGTCTGTTCGCACCGAGCTAACTGTCGCCGAAGAGGCGTACCCACTATCTTCATCTTCTTCGTCCGATGATTGGAGTGATCTCCTAGGCTGTGACGAGGCTAGGGCCGTCGAGGAAGAAGGCTGTTCATAAGTGTAGGGTATCGCCACCCTGGATCTGGTGTTCCGGAAAACACCTTCTTCATGCACCAAGACTTCGCCTAAGCCTGGGCTATAATCTGGATCTGGGGAGCTGTAGGGGGTGTCGTCAGATGTTTGTCTTCCCCTGCGCAGCTCTCGCCCTCTCCCAGTCATGTTGACGGATGCGGAGGGGAGATCTCGCAAGATACTCCTTCTGCGATGCTTCATCGGGGCTTATACCGATAGTCGATCAAAAACTGACCGTCGTCTTGGAGGCGTGGCGGGGATTGGTCCCAGCTGGCAATGGACCGAGTGGAGTGTCACCAGCTGACATCCCATTTGTCGACAACAGGGGGAAGAAGTTTGTCTATCCGTCAATAATTTCCTCAAATCAGACCCGGTTGGGTCCCTGCAATCGAGCGCAAAGGCTCTTTTGGATCGCACATAAGGCGATGTCCTGCTTCTTTTATCCCTGCAGATGGGATTAGCACTGAATAGTGCTTTGGTTCTAGCTTCGCCATCAGACGCGAACTTAGTGCTTGACGCACTGGAAAGTGGACCACACTGTGGTGCTTTACCCGCTATGCTGCTGCGAAGGTAATTAGCCTTAGATGGTACTTTGGCTTCGGCTTTGCGGTCATGAACCCTGCGCGTACGCTGTGGTACAGTAGCTTCGCTCATGAGAACGAGGCCGGCGCGAGGCATCGCTGCTCTTGAATTGGGTGACGGTATGATTGCCGTTGTAACTTTATGATTGGAGCAGACATGCATCTTGCCTTTTTCTTCGCGGGAGAGGCGCGGCTTAGGCGTAGCTACGCCTGAAGCTTCGGTTGAAGACTTCTGTTTAGGCCTCCATATCCGCCTTGGCAGAGGAGGCTTAGATTCGCAAGGAATTTGATTAGCCACACACGAGGCTGAGGAGTGTTGGCAGAATTCTGCTTCCGATTTTTGATTCGAAACCTTGGTCGTGGAAACCCTCCTATGCTTCCGTGCTCGAAGCATTGGGCCACCCCCAGAGAGGACTTCTTCAAATCTTTCTTGATCGAACTGAACCACCAAGTTCTCACAAGTAAAGGAATCAGACTGCGGACGTGCTTCCTTGTTGCGCCAGAGGACCGCAGCAGGTTCGCAGAGAACCTTTTCAGTCTCCGCAGAGACTTTCCTTGAAGATTTAGCCAGAGAAGCTCTGGCTGCACCGACTTTTCTGAATTCAGAGTTAGACCCGAAGGTCTGTTCGTCGCATTGCGACACTTGATTCTCGGCAGTGGAGAATTTCTTCCCCAGCGGAGTCGCCATCTTGTTTTCCATTATGTTTGCAAAGGGGGAAAACTTACAAAAAAGGATTTGAGGAGCTAAATTACAAGTATTCTTAAAAAGATTACAAGTAGATCTCCTCAGAGATTCTGGAGAAGTGTGCCGATAGGAGTCTGGTCAGCGCGCAACCACTTTGTCCCTTTGACGATGCGAGCGATGAGATTCCCTTCTCGCCTGGTTCGGGGAATCAGGGAACAGAAGGTTGGTAGAACCCTCTTGCTGCTTCTCAAAATCGCCTTCAATAAGGAATTCCTTCTCGCCTGCTTCCGGAGATTCCTTGAGAAGAAGGACGATGTTAGGGTATCAACACCCTGGATAGAGAAAGCAATTCTCTAAAAGATCTCTGAATTCGAGAACGAACGGTGCGTTGTGAAGAAGTCTCTGCTTGTGGAGTCCTTTCTCTTTTCATGGTCCTTGTATGTGTGTCTCTCCTTGTACCCCTGGTGGGCTATTTATAGGGAGAGCAAGGGTATAATCGTCCCTTGAAGATATGGGAACAGATTGAATCAAATCTGTTTAAATCTAGAAAGTAGCCTTGCTGCGAGGCTAGGATCAGCTTCTGCGAAGCTAGAATTGGCAGGTCGGTGGACCTTCTCGATCTGTTTTGATCCTTTCCATATCGTTGAAGGATTTCCCCTGATCTTCTTACTCGTTTTAGGAGAATCAAGAGATTGTGGCAATCAACTGCCAAATTTGATCTCTGATTTGATCTTAATTAGATTTCATCTGATTGGATCCGATCTCATCTGGAGATTTGATTGGTCAAAGGTTGACTGTAGTAGACCAATAGCGGAGCTGTCAGCATTGAGCTCGTAGCGGGGCTAAAGGCAGCTTCTGGCGAAGTCCGAAAGAAACCCTTTGGCGGAGCTGGAAGTCCTCTGTGGCGAAGTTTGCGAGTTAGCTTCCTGGCGAGGCTTTGGATGGCTTCGAGGCGAAGTCAAGTGCTATTAGCCTCTTAAGCGAGGCTATCCCTTTGGGCTCATGCGATGCTAAGTGCTAGCACCTTAGACCTGCTGAGGTCTGTTTAGAAACAATTCGGGTTCACTGTCTGCTTGCTGGATCAGTGGAGTCCAGGTTGCTTCCTTGTCCCTCGGAGATGGGTGAAAACTGGTCTTCAGCTCGTCTGTCACTTGTCTTTTGTAAATGTCAACAAGTTTAGACATTGTTCAGACCAATAAGAATCTTGTCTTTTTTAAGTGTCAACAATCCGCTTGGAAAGATTCGACTCCGTTGTCGAATAGGGAGCCTGAAGTCAGAGGTGACGTGCTGTCATTGACGCTGACACGTCATACAACTTGTTACTAGGACGACCGTGGATCCACGCCAACAGGATTATCCCTCTGCTCTGAATCAGTGCTTCAAATATGTTGAAGATGATACAATAGTACGAACTGTCTTCGCCAAAAAATAACCATTCAAAGGGGTGGAGAATTACTTTACTGACGCTCTCCTATATCAAGAGATCGGTGAAATATCAAAAGAATCATTGCCTGACGACGATGATAGTAGAATGAGGCGGATTCAGAATCTGAAGCAGACATGCCAACCATTTTGATCGGTGATCTGATTGTAGCATGTCTTAATAATCCCCAATGTAACACTCCTTCTGAAGATGAGGGCTAATGAGTAATTAATGATAATATTTCCTTTGATTATCCTGTGAGTGTTAGATTGTTTGAATCTGTTACGGATAGCTCTCTGCACATACCTTTACATAAACTAAGTGCATCCAGTACACCCGTGGAATCTATAAAAGGATCCATTTTAGTGGTTCCTCCATCCAAAGAGGGTCAACTACCAATAATATTCGGTAAAGCCCAACTGCGAGGGTCTACAGCCGCGGATTCAAGTTCAGACTCAGACGCCCCACAATTTTTCCGTTGTGCACGATCAGCACACCATATGATGAGGAAAATGGGATACAACCTACAACATGGGAAGGGCCTAAATTTTAGAAAAGGAAGACGTGTTTTTCTGCGTAACTTCGTACCAAGAGGGAAACTAGTAAACTACTATGATAACACACACAGGGAGTTGGGATACGTTACACATACACAACCAGCCACGGTTCAGTTCAAGGATGACAAACCGATCCCCTCACACTCTGCCTCTTCCTCCGAATGGGACTCAGGTGTTAGTGTGGGAACGATGTTCGAGAGTCTCATGGTTAATATGACTTCAAGCAGCAGCCAATTGGAGCCAACGGAAACTACTGATGAGGAACCATGGGCTCGGCAATTAGATCTCCAGTGTGAAAAGCGATTCGAATAGCGTGAACCACCTACTGAGGACCAAGTAATCCAGGTTAACTTGGGTAGTCGAGATCACCCTAAACCCATATTTATAAGTGAAAGCTTATCACTTATGGAAAAAGAAGAAATGATAGTACTCGTAAAAGAGTATATAGATGTCTTTGCATGGAACTACGAAGACATGCCCGGACTTGATCCACAAGTAGCCATGCATCGTCTGAACATCAGACCTGACGCCAAGCCAGTCAAGCTGCAGCAACGCTGATTTCGTCCGAACATTATGGAGGCTATTGAAGCCGAAGTTCGTAAGCTCATTGCATGCGGCTTCATACGGGAGGAACAGCATCCAGATTGGGTGGCCAATATCATTCCTGTTCTCAAGAAGAATGAGAAGAAACGGATCTACATCGACTACCGTGATCTCAATACAGCCTGTCCTAAAGACGAATTCCCATTGCCCATCATCGTTGTCATGATTGACAAAACCTGCGGATTCGAAAGGATGTCCTTCATGGACGACTTTTCAGGGTACAATCAAATTAAGATGTATCGAGAGGATGAAAAACATACTTCATTTCGGACACCGTTGGGGATATACTGTTATACCGTGATGCCCTTCGGGTTAAAGAACGCGGGAGCAACTTATCAGCGGGCAATGAGTATGATTTTACGTGATCACCTCTGAAAAATGGTAGAATGTTATGTCGACGACATTGCTGTCACAAGCCGTAATAAGAATGACCACCTTCACGACTTGAGGACGACGTTCGACATAATGCGGGCTCATCAACTGAAAATGAATCCGACAAAATCCTTCTGGGGGTTTCGAGTGGCAAGTTCCTTGAATTTATTGTTACATCAAAAGGAATTCATCTTGACCCGGACAAAGTCAAAGCCATTCAGAACATGTATCCACCTTAGAATCTCAAAGAACTTAGAGGCCTACAAGTTAGACTGGCTTATATCAGAAGATTCATCGCAAATCTCTCAGGCCGCTGTCAACCGTTCACCCAACTCATGAAAAAGGGTGTTCCTTTTGTATGGGATCAAGCTTGTCAAGAAGCTTACGAAGATATCAAAAGTTATCTCACAAAACCTCCAGTCTTAGTAGCTCCCACATCAGGAAAGCCGTTCCTGCTTTATGTGAAAGCTATGGACAATTCTCTCGGTGCTCTGCTCGCCCAAAAAGACGATAATGGTCACGAACAAGCTATTTATTATCTGAGCAGGACTCTGATAAGGGCGGACTCTCGCTATAATCCTATTGAGATGGAATGCTTAGCTCTTATCTTTGCTATTCAGAAGACACGACATTATTTGGTTGGCCAAACCATACATGTCATTTTCAGAGTGAACCCTTTTCGCCTCCTCATGAATAACCAGGATCACTGAATTCAAGATTAGCTAAGTGGGCACTTCTTTTGTCTCAGTACGACATGCTTTTTGTCCCTCAAAAGGCGGTTAAAGGCCAAGCACTTGCAGAGTTCTTGGCCGCTCATCCGGTTCCGGAAAACTCAAAGCTTCATGAAGATATTCCTGATGAAGTCATCGAATCCAATATAACTTCAGAGGATGAAGTTTGGCAGATGTTCTTCGATGGAGCATCACGAATAGGCCTGAAGGCAAGATCATTGCCGGTGTGGGGATTGTGTTTATCTCTCCATAAAATCATGTCCTTCCTAGAGCATTTTTCCTGACGGAGTCATGCTCCAACAATGTGGCAGAATATAATGCTCTACTTATTGGCCTTCAGCTCGCTCATGAAATGGGGGTACGTTACCTTGAAGCTTATGGCGATTCAAAACTGATTATCAATCAAGTTAAAGGTGAATATGAGGTCCGTCACGAAGATTTGGTACCTTATTATCACGTAGTCATCGAAATGGCTAATCTGTTTGATGGCTTTTACATCAGTCACGTCTCTCGATCCCAGAATATTAGGGTCGATGCTCTGGCTGCACTAGCAACGACGCTAGCCTTGCCAGTCGACACCAAGTATCACCTTACAGTGGCGACTCGACACCTTCTCTGCTCTAAACATATGTTGAGAACCAGAGAAGTCTACAATATCTCGACGCATCTTGAACCAAGAGATTGACTATTTTCCCTCATCGACTATGCTCTGCATGGTTTATTGCTGGACGACCCTAAAGAAGCGGCATCAATCAGACGAAGGTCTCTCCGTTTTTACTATGATCCCACTCTGAAGACACTTTACCGTCGCTCATATGATGGTATCCTCCTCCGTTGCCTTTCTAATTTAGAAGCACAAGAAGTGCTTAAAGAAGCGCACGACGGCATATGCGGAGCTCATCAGCCAGGCCCAAAACTTAAAGACCGATTGCATAGGCTTGGATATTATTGGCCAACCATGATAGCCGATGCCATCCAATATGCACGAAGGTGTAAAGCCTGCCAAATCCATGCAGACTTCATACATCAGCCCTCAGAGTTGCTCCATCCAACCGTTGCTTCATGGCCATTTGAAGCATGGGGAATCAATGTCGTAGGGCCAATCAACCCTTCTTCGACAAAAGGGCACCGGTTTATCCTAGCGATAACCGATTACTTTTCAAAGTGAGCAGAAGTTATACCACTGGTTGAAGTTAAAACTTCTAACGTGATTAATTTCATTACACACCATGTCATCCACCGATTTGGTGTCTCTAGGCGGATCATCCATGATAACGGTCCCCAATTCGTGAGTCAGGTGTTCTACCGGTTTTGCGATAAGTACCGGATCCAGAACGTGGCATCAACCGCTTACAATCCTGCCGCTAATGGCTTAGTGGAAGCATTCAACAAGATAATCATTAAGCTACTTAAAAAATTCGTTTCATCAAATAAGCGAGACTGAAATGAGAAGCTTAGTGAATGTCTTTGGGCCTACCGAACCACAATTCGGACCCCGACGGGTAATACGCCTTTTCCTTGATGTACGGATGTGAAGCAGTCATACCATTAGAAAT
This sequence comes from Agave tequilana, assembly GCA_038442645.1. Lineage (NCBI taxonomy): Eukaryota > Viridiplantae > Streptophyta > Magnoliopsida > Asparagales > Asparagaceae > Agave > Agave tequilana. The sequence continues at coordinate 30,139 of JAVJIF010028299.1, read as the reverse complement.
TCAGATGCCATCATTACGAGTCACTTTAATGACTAAGATGACAACAGAGGACAATGATTGGTTGCGACTCCAAGAGCTCGAAGCCCTATATGAGAAGCGTTTACAAGCTCAGCAACACATTGAGTTGTATCAAGCCTGGATCTCAAAAGCCTTCAATAAGATGGTCAAGTAAAGAATCTTCCAGAAAGGAGATTTGGTTTTAGCCGTCAGACGACCGATGTTCATGACACACATAACCAATGGCAGATTTCGGCCCAAATGGGAAGGACCGTTTGTAATAGAAACAGTCTATTCAAACAGGGCGTATCGCCTTACGACTTCAGATGGTGATTTACTAATGATGCCAATTAACGGCAAGTTCTTAAAAAAGTATTATCCTTGATAGGATCTTTCTCACGATCAAGTTAACATTACACCTCTGATCAATACCTTCAGATCCAAGATATGCAGAAGGAGCGTTCCTTTCTTTCTCTAAACGAGATCATACAACCATAAACCAGTATAGAGCTGGTTGTACACTGATGGTCTCAAAGAAGAATCAAAGTTACAAATACATTAACCAAATAATCCAACACCTCTAACGGTTAAGGATAGAGGAAAATGTTGGCCTTTAAGCCCAACATAAGTCCTTGACAAGTCATCATGCTGAGGGGAATAGCATGACTAGCCCGACTCAAATGGTAGTTGGTAAAGGCATACCAAATCCATTGACAGCTGAGGATTTACTAAAAATCCTAAGGGACCTGTTTTGATCCTGTAGTTAAGGATAAAGGAAAATGTTGGCCTTTAAGCCCAACATAAGTCCTTGACAACTCATCATGCTGAGGGGAATAGCATGGCTAGACCGACTCAAACGGTAGTTGGTAAAGGTACACCAAATCCGTTGACAGCTAAGGGTTTGCTAAAAATCCTAAGGGAACTAATCCCATTTGATTCACTCTCCAAAATCACTTACCAATTCCCATCCATGGAATGGTAAGACCACATATAAAGGTATTCATATCCCTTACAAGATAACGAGTTTAACCTATTATGTTTACACTAAACCTCTAATAGCAAGACTATAATTTACTCCCCAACGGATAAAAGCCAATATCCCCAGTGAATAAACCCCGCTTGTCATTCTTTTCAATAGAACGACGGGTTCACTCAAATTACTGTTACGCTTATGCACCTCAACAGTAAATGAATCCTCTTCAAGTTAACTTCACACCTCTAAAAAATTGCTTTACAAATCCCCACGGAGTTCTTTTTGTGACATTAACGATCACTTCTGACATGTAATCTCTTATGGGATTCATGTCCTAACTCCCCAGCAGGTTTCTAATAATCAGTCCTCAGTGGACTTTCTGGTTGTCACGTTAACAATATACCTTTGACAATTTCTTCCAAATAACATCCGAAGGAGATATCAAAATCCCCATGGAGTTCATAATTAAATACTATTTCTTTGTCATCATGTCCAGTTCGTCACCTCTGAATAACAAATTTTGAGTTTGGTGGCTTCTCAATCGGTTACGTCCTTGTGACCTCTGAACTGACAGATAGCCAAGTCTCACCCTCCAGTCCAGTAAGGACTATTTCTTTGTCATCATGTCCAGTTCATCACCTCTGAATGACAAATTTTGTGCTTGGTGGCTTCTCAATCGGTTACGTCCTTGCGACCTCTGAACTCACAGATAGCCAAGTCTCACCCTCCAGTCCAGTAAGGACTATTTCTTTGTCATCATGTCCAGTTCGTCACCTCTGAATGACAAATTTTGAGCTTGGTGGCTTCTCAATCGGTTACGTCCTTGCGACCTCTGAACCGACAGATAGCCAAGTCTCACCCTCCAGTCCAGTAAGGACTATTTCTTTGTCATCATGTCCAGTTCGTCACCTCTGAATGACAAATTTTGAGCTTAGTGGCTTCTCAATCGGTTACGTCCTTGCGACCTCTGAACCGACAGATAGCCAAGTCTCACCCTCCTGTCCAGTAAGGACTATTTCTTTATCATCATGTCCAGTTCGTCACCTCTGAATGACAAATTTTGAGCTTGGTGGCTTCTCAATCGGTTACGTCCTTGCGACCTCTGAACCGACAGATAGCCAAGTCTCACCCTCCAGTCCAGTAAGGACTATTTCTTTGTCATCATGTCCAGTTCGTCACCTCTGAATGACAAATTTGAGCTTGGTGGCTTCCCAATTGGTTACGTCCTTGTGACCTCTGAACCGACAGATAGTCAAGTCTCACCTTTTAGTCCAGTAAGGACTATTTATTTTAATATGTGACTAACACTATCAGTTTATCACCGCTGATTAGGTTGGTTATACCGTTATTCCGTTTCCTTTTGAGGATTGCAATACAACTTGAAAGTAAGAATTGAAAATTCAGAAGATAAAGCAAGTTGGAAATGCAACAGGGGAGTCAGATAAAATCACTTTTTATTCCAAAAGAGGGATACAAGGATGCTCGGATTACAAGTTACGAGGGTGCTTCGTAGGATTTGATTTGTTCTTCAAGAGTGGCTAGCCTATTCTTCCTCTCCTCAGCAGCCTTGATAAGTGCCTGTGACCTCAAGTCGGCCTCATTAAAGCTCGCTGTCTGGACCAGGCGAGCCTCAATTTCAACCAAAGTTGCTCTCTCTGCTAGCTCCTGCCGCAAGACTTCGTCATTTTGGGCCTTAAGCTGCTCTAGCCGAGAAATCTCTTCAAAACGCACTGGTTCAGTCTTGGACAAAAGAAGATTAGCCTTCCTTATCATTTCCTTGGCCTTTTCAATCTTATCTTCGGCGTCAAGAAAGGCGCTAGTAGAAGCATCTATGGCGTCCCTAATTTCTACTCTCCTCATCTCTAAGGATTTCAAGTTGAGGGAAATTGCCTTAGCTTCTTCTTGAGCGACGAGATAGGCTTCACGCATTTGAGCAGTAAGGTGCGCAAGCTGTTCGTTAACTGAAGACTCCAGATATGAATGCCTAAGACGGCGCCATTCGTCCATATCCCTCTCAAGCCTGTCCACCAGAAGCTCCAATGTCGCAGCCTGGTCATCCCCTCTAAAGTCTCGGATACTGTCAATACTTCGGGAGAGGACCACCTTCAAAGCGACAAAACGAGGTAGTCGAGCCCTTCAAGACCAAAGCAATGGAGCGCTTCAAGCCCTTATAAAAGTTGTCAACTAGCTCAGCCATGAATTCATTCTCGGCCTCAACTACTCCCGGTGAACGAGCAACCTCTGAAGGCAAAACTTCTACCGATTTTACTGACATAACTATAGAAGGAATAGTAGAAGCACTGGCTACAGCAATATGGGGAATCGCCGGTGATCTCAGAGGAGTCCTCATTGAAACCAGTACACTAGCCACAACCGAAGTAGGGCTAGTGACTATTTCTGGGAGAGCTGACTTAACCACCAGTGTTGGAGAAGTAGGACTGGTAATCACTTTCAGCTCCGCGCTTGGCAAGACAGGCGGCACTGGTAAAACCAATAACATCTCACTTACTGATATAGTTGGAAGTGAGTTGGTTCCGTGACTACTGTTCCCTCAATTCCCTTTCCTCCAAACGGTTCGGGCTGATAAGAAGGCAGGTCGTGGTACAAAACATCCAACTCAGCAGCATCCGTCGCGGTCGAAGTACTTGTTTCACCCCTGAGTCCCTTAGGGAGACTGGTTGGCTCTCTTGAAGTCGATGCACCCAAAGGTAGAACACCTGTAGCAAGACTCTGTTTAAGCAAGATATGATCAATATCAGGAGAGAATTACTCACAAAAGGTCAAAGCACTACCAAAAGATGATATCGCCTCAGTCGCCTTGGCCGCGGTTTCTCTCCGAACTTCCTCAATGGCGGCATCAGTCCCCTTAGGTTCCATAGGAAAGTCTTTGGCAGAGTCAACACAGACGGCTGGCCCACCTTCGCTCGCCGAACTCTCGGTGGTCCACCCAAAAGAGTTAGAGGCCATAGGGCTTCCTTTTGAAGTCCCAGCACCTGAAGGACCTACATCGGCCGTATCACCTCCAGATTCTTCCGAGACGGCGAAATAGCTAGTCTCATCGCCCTCTTTATAAGTGAATAGGGGATCATAATGCTCCCCCTGTTCTCCCACAGCCTCAGCTCTCGGGTCTCTCACCGCCTCAGTTCCTGAATCATGAAGTAAAAAATGAGCTGTACGGAATATATAAGAGTGTATTGCAAGAACGGAACTGATCTTACTCGGGTCCGGAACAGCTTTACCAGCGGTCTGCCTAGGAGCCGACAACTTAATGACTAATGGAATAGGAGGAGGAGGCACTGCAGATAATTCACCCTCTACAATAACCGTAGGAGCGTAGCGACGAGGCTTCTTCACTACCCTCTTCCTATGAGATCCGCCTTCCCGCTTTCGCTTGAAATGGACGTCAGGATCTTCTTTCTCCACTTCTTTCACATCAACATGTTCCACGGGTGCTGTGCCTACCCCACCAGAAGCAGCTGCTGGAGCCTCAACGCCTGTATCCCCTTCAAAGCGGGGACTCCCTGCGTCCGAAGCCTCGCTATCATCAATAGCAATGAATTCTCCGAGACCTGGAACGCGGATCCACTTACCCTCGCTTCTCTCAATGACTTCCGCTTCAACCGCTGAGAGATCAACTTCACACCAAAGGAATTAATAGAGAATCCAGTGGGTGTGGAGTTCGAAGTTCTATACCACTGGCAGAATCCCAGGGTCGTCAGAAGGTTCGAAGTTCTCAGCGGCATGCACAGCCGCGCCTCAGTACAGCCAGCAATATAGAACCGCCAGGCACGAGCTCCGTCGATGAGGCTCCCCATGAAGGCCAGGCTGCTGTTCGAATTGCCTACATACAGTTGGTCATACCCAAATTGACGAGCAAACCGACTCCGAACATAGGGCTTTAGGTAACAGGTGTCCCCGCTTCTATACAACAAGTGGGATGGCCGGATGCTGACCAGCCATTCGAAGACTCCCCGACTCAACGACGTCTGCCTTTCCCCTACATTCTTGAATTCTTCACCATAGCCTGCATCGCGAATGTAGGGAAAGCACCGAAAAAGGCTGTAGACGTCATGACGGCATAGCAGTTTGCAGACCGCAGCCACATAAGTCCGCGACCACGAACACCCCTCAAATCGACAGAGAAGCGCCATTCGAACACCTTCTGGGGGCTCCTCACCGGCTTGGATGATAGAGGGGCAGTGAAGGGCGAACCATGCCATCAAATAAGTATATGGCAAACCAATTCTGGGGTTTGGTCCATCGCGAGGCAAGATAGTCCTCTTTCCCCGCTTCGTCGTTGGTGGCCTACAGAAAGCCTCCGTCAATGCACGAAGGCCTCTTTGAATAAAACACACCATGGCTGGAAGAAGTCCAAGAGAACAACTATGGACTAGACGAACAGCCAGCAATAACACAGTTGGATGAATAACGTCGCCAGACGAAGATGACACCACACATCTCTTCAAGCAAACCGTTAAAAAGCCAGCTAGAAGTGTCTTCCGGGACGTCGGTCGACGAGCCTGGTGGTGAAAACTCCAAAGAATATCACCTTTCTCATAGGGTCTGTCATCTTCTTCCAGAATCAAATCCCCTTGAGAGTGCTCTTGCATCCGACGAAAGGTGTCTTCATCTGCATCTCCACAATGAGCAGCTTCGGGAGTACCTTCCAGGTCAGGGAACAAATAATTTTCCCAGCTCTTCAAACTGCATGAAGCTCCCTTAGGGCTCCCATGCATGCTTGAGCAAATATAGAGGTGGCACATCAACTCCCGGTAAGTCTCAAACAGGGCAGGCTCCTGCTTCTCCAGAAGTGCCAATTCCGCCTCACACGGGAAATATTCTTCATATGGGAGAGATCCTAAAGGCAGAGCAGAGACTTCCCACATCTCGTGCAAAATCATGCCCAATTCGCCAACAGGGGTGAAGAAGGTTCCTGTAGCCGGGTGTTACAACTCAAAGATGGCGTAGAAGTTCGCTACGCTCATCTGAATGCCGTAACAGGTCGCCCTGAAGGCCTCATAAAGTCTCAACATCTTCAGATCCTCTTCAAAATGGACAAGGACATATAAAGTCAAGTCCCTCCACCATGCTTTGGGGGCATGAATCCACCCAGGGGTCCTGAAATCAGTGGCTTGATAATTACCGTGAGCATTAAAGAACTGATTCCCAAAAGTCTGAGCCACCGCAGGATTTTCTCCCACTGGGATGTCCGGAAGTACGTTCCCAGGGTGGAGACCCAATATGCAGCGAGGAGGACCCGCCCTTGTATAACCTGGGGACGAAGCTATCAACTTCCCCACGTGAATGGAATTGGTAGTCCGCGTCACTTGCCACTGCATCTTTTGAGCCCTCGTCACACATTGAAAGAAGGACAAGAAAAAATGGCGCTTACTAGATGGAAGATAATACTTCTCGCCATCCAGTTTGAAAATCCACTGCCCCTCTCCAGCTAGCAGCTAGTGGTCGTTGTCTGGCGCTGCATCCCCGAACATGAAGCCGGGCTTTCGATAGATTCTTCGGTCGGAATCTTCAAGGGGAGCAGTAGTTAAGATGCTCCTCATGGTGCGCTGATCCCCAACATGAATAAGTGCATCCCGACCAAGAGCGCTCTGCTCGCTGAATAGTGAAGCCTGCCCTTGGAACTGTAGGCTAACATTGCCATCCAACCCTCTAGCCATCCAAAGAGACTGTTCAGAGGACCAGGAGTATAATGCACTGCAAATACAAGGGGAAACTATGATTAGTTCATCGGCTGAAGGAAAGCTAAAACAAGAATATAATTTTTTGTTAAGGCATAGTTTCGATCTCCGAGCGAAGTTAGCCTAACAATAGCTTCGCCCCGAAGCTCAGCTTCGCAGCTGCAGCTTAACTCCGAACTCCACATGAAGGCAGGATGCAGAAAAGTATCTAAGTATTAGCTTCGCTCTGGAAGCTTGACCTCGGACAACTGAACGCGATAAAGCCCCAGGGGCTAACTTCGTCAGAAAGGTACTGTTGCCTAAAAGTTATTTTAAAGGCATTAAGGTCCTTTTCAGCTGTGCCCTGAGGGTTAGCTTCGCATCCTATCATCCGACAGGATGTGAACCGCCTAAGGGTTAGCTTTGCATAGAAGCTTGGAGAAGAAACCCCTTCGGTTCTTAGATTCCCAATCAAGAAATCAAGGGAAATTAAAGGACTTGAACTCCCTGAGATCACTGGATCACAATGAATCATTCTAGATTCATTATGAAATAGCCAGGAATTGACTTCAAAGAGAGATAAAAATCTCTGAGTAAAAGGGAAAGATCCTTACCCGCGATAGGTCGTTCGATGACCGGAGGAGGAGAAGGACCCCCCGTCGTAGAGGTTGCTACCTCTTTTCCTACTCATCTCTTGGGAGCCATTGGAGAATTGAAGAAGTGGTCGAATTTCCAAACGAAGAAGAAAGAAGGAGAAGAGATTTCGAGGTCTCTGAAAATTTAAAGAGAAGTGGTGCCTTCTCTTTTCAGCCTAATCGGGTTTTTATAGGCGGATGACTGCCTAAATGTCGCCTCCTCGAAAGGAGCGCAGACAGTCGTTTCAAATTAATTTGAAATAGTGCCTAAGCGCCTTCCCGAGAAGCATTGCTTCAGCCCCGCTAAGGGCTAACTCCGCCGTGAGTTCAGCGTCGACCTCGTGCGACATTTGAGTAACTTCGCTGAAAGATGAACCTTAGCCCCGCTGAAAGCTCGGCTCTAACTTTGCAGAAAATTCATGCTAGCTTCGCTCGAAGCTCGTTCCTGATTTAGCTGGGATTCTATCTTTAACTTCGTAGGAAGTTTAACTCCGCCGGCCCATTCCAATTGCCTTCAAAATTCAAAAGGAAGAGGAGGGAAACAGAGCAGATAAGCGAAAAATAAATATTTTTATTGATCCAAAAGGGAAGATACATTGACGCTACATCAAGGTGATCTTTCGTACAACTGAATCATTGCTCCAAAGGCATACAAGTTGTCCTATCTACTTCCAAGGTGATAAGCCAAATCAACTGGACACGAAAGGCCTTCCTCCTGCACAAGGCTGTAATCCTTCGCATAATGGCAGATTTTGCCATCAAGAAGCTGGCTCTTCTTTGATGAAAATTGGCAAAGGAAGCTGGATCTTCTATAATCAAAATTGGCAAAGGAAGGATCCGAGACCTTACAGGTGACGTCCGCCTTCCCGAAGTGGATCATCTCGGATAAGCGACTACTAATCCCGCCTTGAAGTGGATCATCTCGGATAAGCAACTGCCAACCTCTTCTTGGAACACGCATTTGCTGCTCCAGTATGTTCCTCCTACTTAAGATCAAAGTTTCAAATGGAAGATCAAGAGGCATGTTCCTGATCTCTTTCATCAAGACAAAAGACTGGCGGGCACAGTTCACTGCGATGCAAACTGAAAACAGGTTAGCATTAAATCAAAGAGAAAACTGCAAAGATGAAATGCTAAGTCAAATTCTTTGGGCGAAGCAATCACATCCGATCCAGTGGTGCTTCAGTTAAGCAGAGGATAGCCTCGCTTTCACAGTGATGATGGACTAACTAAGCATAAGCCAATTTATAGCTCCGCCTAAGACAGTTAGACTGAGAAAGCCTAAAAAAGAGCCAAGTCCTAACCTCGCCTATATAGTTAAGTCAGACTGATCTAGAGGGACACAGTCTTAGCCCCACCTATATGGCAAGACTAGCTCAACCTCGGAGAGACTAAGTCCCAATTCTTGCTTATGTGGCGGATTTAACAGAAAGATTCAACAGATCAAGACAGAAATCCTGCAGGGAAAAGTCTATTTCTAATGAGAAGGATTGCTTCGCCGAGAAGCTGGAAAATAGGGCTGAAACCCTTCTCTGCAAATCCAAATCAATCAGATACGAAATGAAGAATAAGGGAAATCAATCCCTGAGGTAGCTAGTAAAGCTAAGATTAAGGGAGATAATTTCCTAAAGTCACTAGTTCATTGGTAAAGTCTCTGGATGACCGAGACTCACCAGCTCTTGGCTGGGTAATGACCAGAGTGGGCGTTCCCACTGCTTCAGAGACCTCAGTCTCTTTTCCTGAGCAATAAGGAGATGTCATGAGAAAAGTATATTTCTCTGAGAAGGACTACAAGTGTCCTATTTATAGGCCTCATGGCCTGACCACACCGCTGCCCTTCAAGCCTAGAAGCGCGAGCGAATTTAAGGCATTCAAGTACTGAGCCTTGAGAAAGAGAATAGTCCCCCTTGGAAATGCGCGCAGAAGGAATGATCTCCCTCGTTAATGCAAGAGAGATTATTTCAACCTCGGGAAAGGGAATAATCCCTCTCGTAACTAGCCAAAAAGCAGTTAGCCTCGGGAAAGGAACGTCGTTCCAAAACCGATTTGAAACGAAGCTACTCCGGGAGGCTCAAACGCGGAGCTATCCAGACGCGAAGCTGTTCAGAATCACGAATTTACACGATTTCTCGGCGAACTTATTCGGAAGCAGGATTAAAAGCAGAGTTGAACTCAACCACTATGGCGACGTTCGCATTTCGCATACCATCAATCAAAGCAGTTTAAAGTATTTCAGAGTCTGAACCATTCCATTGCAGACTTACGAAAACTTTGAAGGGGGTCTTGTTGACACTCTAAAAAAGACAAGATTCCTAACTGGCCTGAACAATGTCTAACTTGTTGACATTTACAAAAGACAAGTGGCAGACAAGCTGACGACCAGTTCTTCACCCATCTCAAAAGGGACGAATCAGCAACTTGGACTCTACTGATCCGGCGAAGCAGACAGTAAACCAAGAAAAGCTCGTAAGGGGACACTAAGTTAGCTCAACACTTAGCCCTGCATGAGCCCACAAGATGAGTCTCGCATGAGAAGCTGAAATTGCTTAGCATTGCGGAGAGTCCCCTCGCGAACTTCGCTGCAAGAGGTGCTCAGTTAACTCCGCAGGTGGTCCACTTCGCCCAAAATCTTATGCAGCCGCGCAGAAGGCTAATGGGTACCTTCGCCACAAAAGTTTCCAGCTCCGCTGAAGAGCTTTCTTTCTAACTTCGCCAGACGCTTCCCCTAGCTCCGCTGCGAGCTCGATGAAGTAGCCCCGCTGCGGGTCTTTTATGGTCTCCTTTGACCGATTGAATCTCCAGATGAGATCAAATCTATTCAAGATCAAATCTAATCAAGATCAAATCTGAGATCAAATTTGGCAGTTGTCTACCATAATCTCTTGACTCTCCTAAAACAAGTAAGAAGATCAGGGGAGATCTTTCAGTTATTTAGAAAGAATCAAGGCGGATCAGGAGATTAACATTACCTACTATTCCTAATTTCGCAAAAGCTATCTCTAGCCTCGCGGCGAGGCTACTTTCCAGATTAAAACATATTGACTCAATCTGTTTTCAGATTTTCAAGGGATAATTATACCCCTGCTCTCCCTATAAATAGCCCACCAGGAGCATACGAAAACACAGGGAGAGAGGCCCCCGACGAGAGAAAAAAAGACAGAGATCTACTTTCTTGCTTCCAAGCATTCAGAGAACTACTTCTCTAATCAGGGTGCTAATACCCTAAGATCTTCCTCCCTTTCAAGAAATCTCCGGAATCAGGCAAGAAGGAATTCCCAAGCGAAGGCAGCTCGAGAAGTAACAAGAGGGTTCTACCAACCTTCTGTTCTCCGATTCTCCGAATCAGGCGAGAAGGGAATCCCATCAGACAGCAGCCCGATTGTCTGGTCGATCGCATCGTCAAAGGGATAAAGTGATCCGCGCTGATCAGATTCCTACGGCACATTTTCCCAGAAATCTCTGAGGAGATCTACTTGTAATCTTTTTGCTTTAAAGAATTACTTGTAATTTAGCTCCTTGACCTTTTTTGTAAGTTTTTCCCTTTACAAAATCGACGGAAAACAGTCCCGTCAAACGTGACATCCCTACTTAAGATGATCTTCTTTTCCTTTAGATCTTAAATTTTGTAGCCTTTCACACCTTTCTTGAAACTCTTGTACACCTATCCTCACTCTCAGACCCTACTGTCTTCTTTGACATGATAATAGGCCAGGCAACCAAATACCCGAAGCGAGATATAGTCTTGAGCAACTTTTCCCAACCAAACTTTCAAAAGAGTTTTACCTCTTATCGTAGACGAAGGCAACATGTTAATGAGATGGCAAGCATATGCCAATGCCTCAACCCAAAAAGATTTTGATAATCTGGCGTTGGAAAACATGCAACGAACCTTCTCCAGCAATGTTTGAAAACACCTAGAGGGGGGTGAATAGGTGCAAGTGCTAATCTAGTGAACTAAGTGCTCTAAATGCGGAAGCTTAAAACAATTCTTGCAACACACTTAATACAACACACAAGTGTAGCCGAATTTTCCGTGAAGGGCTCTGGACTAACTCCTCTTGATTCCCCTAAATATGGGTTGAGGTGCTATGTGAAGCTCTTGTGGTTAAGTATAAGTGAGGCACACACAAACAACCAAGCATATACAAGATATAGCAATATGAAATATGCAAGGCACAACACAAGCAATGAATGATATGAATAAACAATGTGAATTATGCTCAACACAAGCAAATATGATATGATGATATGAATGATGCTTTGCACAATTTAAATGAGAGAGAGAGTTAGAGAGACAATGGATCAAACGCTAAGACAAGATATGTTTCGAGGTTCGAGCCCCTAGCTCTACATCCCCGCTTACACCACCGTGTAGGATTTCCAATCCACTATCTCCCACCGAGGGAACCTCTACCGAAGAGGATTTGTTACAACAATGGAGTACCAAACTCCTCTCTCAAACACCGCCTCACAACCGAGGGGTAGGCCCGTAGCCAAACAACAACCAACACCTCTACCGAAGAGGGTTTACAAACCAAACTCCACCTCTCACTAGAGGGAGCAAACCACAAGCCTCAACCTCTACCAAAGAGGGAGCAAACCAATCACCCGATCAACCTCTACCAAAGAGGGATACAACAAAAACAAGGGTGTACAATCTTGGAGGCTCAATCAACCTCAAACAATCTCTCTTTCTTTTCTCTTTTTCCCACAAACAAATGATCCTAATAGAATAGGATAGAAGATAGCTCAAGTGTGGAAAACTAAGTGTTTTGATCAAAGAAAACTCTTGGGAAAACACCAAAAATGATATAGAGATTTTTGCTCAAAAACAATTCCCAAAACCTAGTTTCTTTGAAAATAACAAAACACTTGAAAACAAATAAGATTGATCTTTTGGCACTTAAAACTCTTTTGAAAACTTGTTTAAAACACTGAAGAAGTCAGGAAATATTAGCTCTAAAAATCTTGGCCAAAATCCCAAAGAAATGGGGTTTATATAGGCCCATCAGAAAACTAGCCGTTAGGCTGATCTGGCAGCCTGACAGGCTACCGGTCGGCCGGCCCGGCCGACCGTCAACGGTCAGAAATATGACCGTTGGGGCAACCCGGTCGACCGCCCGGTCGACCCAAACAAACAGAGAGCTCTGCTCTCAGGTCCAGTCGGCCGCCCGGCCGACCGTCCCTGTGACTGCCAAACGTGCACAGGCTTGTGCACGTCGGTCGACCCCAAGGGTCGACCGGCCTCTGGTGCGGTCGACCCGTGCGGTCGGCCGACCTGGCCTGTCAGCCACTGTTCAGGGACAGAAACACATGTTAAAAATCTTTCTAAAAATTCTTTTAAGTCTTATAAAAATACCCAAAAATAGTTTTATCATTTTGCATTGATATATAAACATGTGGTAAAAAGTTTAGCTCAAATATCAATCAATATGAACTTTTTTGTGTTTTATCATTTTTACCAAAAACCAAAACATGTATTTTTATCAAACTTGGATTTTTCAATACATGAATAGAGAAGTCAAAATAAGTTTGTTAAAAAGTTAAGCATGCATGTATAGAATGAAACAACTATACATATATCAATTAAACTTGTTTTGATCAACTATTCATGAAAACCAAAAACCAAACATAAGACGTGTGTGTTATGTGCACTTGAGCATATCAACTATACTAAGCTTTACAAATGGATCTAAAACACACTAAACTATGAATACCTAAGTCTTCTTGACGATCTTCATCTTCAAGGCGACTCGATCCACAAACATCGTGATCCATGAGCTAGGCAAGGTATGATCTTGATGCTTTGGCCCTGGATTCACCATGAAAAGCTTCTAAACTCCTTTGTTGAAGCTAATCACCAACTAATATCTTGTTAAAGGATCTGAAACTTAAAATCACAAGATTATTAGTAAACATAACTACATGAGTTAATCATCATCAAAACTAGGGTGGAAGGCCTTTGGGCCAACAATCTCCCCCTTTTTGATGATGACAAAACTCATGGAGTTATATATGCATGGATTAAAGTTAAGCTTCAAAGAAGCTCCCCCTTAACTCATGCATAAACAAATAAACATAATAAATATGCAATGAAGGCTTTTAAACATGAATGCATAAATATGCATAAACAATAAAGGTTCTAGATACCAATGAAATGTTCAAAAACAAAACATGCTCTAGATATCAATTGACATACATTAAACTATATTAAACTTAATATATGCAAAACATAAGTATGCATATATATAAAACTCAAACAAACTCAAAATCTTTCTCCCCCTTTTTGTCAATCATCAACAAAGGGGTAAAAACCAAAACAATAAATAAAATGAGGGGTAAAAATCTTTCCCCCTTTTTGTCAATCAAAACAATGTTCTCCCCCTTTTTGTCTAAAACGAAAACAAAGTCAATAAGGGGTGAATAATCAAATCATAAGATGTACACTCAATTAAGATACCAAATGAAACTTATATGTCAATGAAGTATATCTTGATACCAATTGAAAGTGAACATACCAAAACAAAATTTTGAGATACCAATTTAAAACATAAACATTTTGATATCAAAAGATAGTATTTTTCTTTTTAAGCCATATAAACAATTTTGATTGTGATATCATATGCTTAAAATAAACATCAAATTTCCAATCATAAAGTGTGGGAGTAGAAATCAAATACCAATTAAAATATGAAAGTCAAATTTTCTCCCCCTTTATGAAATACAAACTAAAACAATGCGTGGGCTTGATACCAATTTAAAAGTAATCAATTGAAATAGGATAATCATTAAGGTTTTCAAGCTTAGCATAAACACATATTTGTGCTCTAAGATATAGGAATATAGTAGGCACAAATAAAACTTATATGTATGAAAAAAAAGTAGATACCAATAGACATTGATACTATTGAAATGAAGGCATACATACATAAATACATATGAGTATACAAAAGAATCAAGGTTAATACCAATTGAAAGAGTTCAATGATACCAATTGACATAACAATAAAAGCATGGTATAACTCATATCAAAATGAAGAATACGAACTAGTTAAAATGGAAATTTTGTTAACTAGTACGAAATCCTTCAAGTAAGGAATAAACTAAAATTAATTTTCATAAAACACATGTAAATCACATAGCACTTAAAAACACTCAATATTCAATAAAGTCCATACATGCTCATGAAAACATACTCATGAGAAATATTTAAAAGATGATGAGTGTACAAGTAATGTGTGACATGGTATTATGAAATTTCCAATTAAGCTCAAAATTCCTTGAAACAATAAAAATCATCAAAATTATTTAATCTTCAAGGTATATGTATGTCTTATACAAACTAAGGTATACATACATATCCAAAACACAACGAGTCCACAAAATATATGCATTAAGGCACGTGGCTCAAAAAGGATGTATATGTATAATAATAATTTGGATAAAATAGACATATACATGAAGTTAAACAAATAAACATGAAATCAAGAAAAACTAAATTTTCACCAAAACAAATTTCATTTCAAGGTATATGTATGAATTGTCAACACAATAAGTATACATATATATCCCTAAACACAATTGAGTCCATATATATAGATTTGCATGAAAGGCAAATGACTCAAAGGGTATACATGTATTACTTAAGGTTTGGCAAAATGCACATATACATGAAATGTAAAACACATGATCTACAAAACAAATCCAAAATGGAAATACAAGTTTAAAATGTATGAATCATCAAAACTAGACTATACTAGCACATCTAATGGGTTCAAATAAGCAATCAAGCCCAAACATATATAGATTTATTTGTGGTCCACAATATGCACAAGTATAAACCTAGTCTTAATGAAAACTAACATCTAAACAAGTAATCTTAATCATGAAGCATCAAAACACGATTAACATGATAAACATAAACATGATTATTATGAATATCCACATGTTATTAGAACTATGATATACATGATAGCTAATCAAATATGAGAACACAAAATAATAATCCATATTAAACATGGGTGTCTCGAATATTATACATGTATGTCAAGAGTCTAATAACATGGCATTTTCATACTAATCACTAAACAATGAAACATGCTATAAACAATGAATATTAAAAGCATGTAAACAATAAATAGGAGTTAGGAATCGTTACCAAAACCTAGAAGGCAACTCTCCTTGTCTCCAAAACATGGTGGTCCTCTTCACCAAACATCCCTTGAAAGTGATGCATCCAATTGATTTCCTTTAAGTACGGAACGCATCCACTCCAAGGTACCATCACTCTCACGTCATGTGAGAGCCCACACCTACATCAAATAAAGGAGGGGTGGTCTTTCGTACCCATATCTTCTTGGGTCCATGGGGGTTAGTACCTTCTCTAACCCAAACAAACTTCTTTGCTAAATTTGAAACATGTAATCTATCATAACAAAATTTAGCAAGGTGGCCCATACGTCCACAATGTGTACAAGTGTACACATGAGCATACATGTGATGGGTGTGTCCGTGAGGAGCATGTGTATGCCGTGGAGGGTGTGCATGAAAAGATGGAACTTGTTTCTTTCGAACCAAGGATTCCAAGCGTGTATGGTTCATGGCACATTGGCTCATAGTGGAGCCCAAACAATTCATTTCTTCTTAATTAAATTTATATCATTTTCAATCAAAGAAGAAGTGGAGCATGCAATGAGTGGAGTGTGTGAAACTACCCT
The DNA here is from genome assembly GCA_038442645.1 of Agave tequilana. Lineage (NCBI taxonomy): Eukaryota > Viridiplantae > Streptophyta > Magnoliopsida > Asparagales > Asparagaceae > Agave > Agave tequilana. The sequence goes on along the minus strand of JAVJIF010028299.1, from coordinate 14,139 downwards.
AGTATGACAAACATGAGCATCAATTTTATTTTGTAAAACAATATTTTTATCTAAACAAACATTCAACTCATTTGAAATAGATATAATTTTATTTTTCAAAGCAACATTCTCCTTTAAAATAAAATCAACTTTTGAATACAAATTTTCATTTTTCTTCAAAAGAGTTTCACTATCATTTTTAGATTTAAAAACTTATTTTCTTTAAGTGCAAGATCAAGTTGAGATTTTAATGAATCCCTCTCATTAGCAATCTCCTCTTTCTCTTGCAAAATAATATCAAGTCTAGCAATCAAATTTTTATTTTCATTATTAATGCCTAGACTTTTCTTTTTCAAAATATTATATTTTTCTATTAGTTTTTCACAAACAATAGATAGTTCTTCATTCAAGGCATGGGGATCAATATTCTCATTACATGAAGAACTAGCACTATCATCACAATCTAAGTGGGGTTCCGAATGTACCTCAAGAGAGTCATTCCCTTGAACCATTAAGCATTGAAATCGGATTCTCCACTAGACTCCTCCGGTTGAATTGGCAATTGAAGCTCGGAGGTGGTGGTTGTTGTCAACTTGTTCCACACTACAAAAGCGGAATCAAGATTAGAAACAAGCATAAGATAATCTTTTGAAAGCGTGCTTCTAATAGCCTCAAGGGCTTGTGCATTGGCCCCTATATGCTTGCGGTCACCAAGATAACATCTCTTGTAGCGGCAAGGAAAACATGCAAACCTAGGGTCTTCAAATAGCTACTCATCATAACCTTCCAAATCTCAAGTCTAGAAATGTCAAACATAGGAGGGCTATCCATGAGGGCAAACTAAATGTGTGCAAACAAACAAATGCAAACAAGATTAGCCTAAAATGAGGATCTTTAACTCTAGGTTGTTAGACCCAAAATCAGAGCACTTGGCTCTGATACCAATTGAAAAACACCTAGGGGGGTGAATAGGTGCAAGTGCTAATCTAGTGAACTAAGTGCTCTAAATGCGGAAGCTAAAATAATTCTTGCAACACACTTAATACAACACACAAGTGTAACCGAATTCCCCGTGAAGGGCTCTGGACTAACTCCTCTTGATTCCCCTAAATATGGGTTGAGGTGCTATGTGAAGCTCTTGTGGTTAAGTATAAGTGAGGCACACACAAACAACCAAGCATATACAAGATATAGCAATATGAAATATGCAAGGCACAACACAAGCAATGAATGATATGAATAAACAATGTGAATTATGCTCAACACAAGCAAATATGATATGATGATATGAATGATGCTTTGCACAATTAAATGAGAGAGAGAGTTAGAGAGACAATGGATCAAATGCTAAGACAAGATATGTTTCGAGGTTCGAGCCCCTAGCTCTACATCCCCGCCTACACCACCGTGTAGGATTTCCAATCCACTATCTCCCACCGAGGGAACCTCTACCGAAGAGGATTTGTTACAACAATGGAGTACCAAACTCCTCTCTCAAACACCGCCTCACAACCGAGGGGTAGGCCCGTAGCCAAACAACAACCAACACCTCTACCGAAGAGGGTTTACAAACCAAACTCCACCTCTCACTAGAGGGAGCAAACCACAAGCCTCAACCTCTACCAAAGAGGGAGCAAACCAATCACCCGATCAACCTCTACCAAAGAGGGATACAACAAAAGTAAGGGTGTACAATCTTGGAGGCTCAATCAACCTCAAACAATCTCTCTTTCTTTTCTCTTTTTCCCACAAACAAATGATCCTAATAGAATAGGATAGAAGATAGCTCAAGTGTGGAAAACTAAGTGTTTTGATCAAAGAAAACTCTTGGAAAACACCAAAAATGATATAGAGATTTTTGCTCAAAAATAATTCCCAAAACCTAGTTTCTTTGAAAATAACAAAACACTTGAAAACAAATAAGATTGATCTTTTGGCACTTAAACTCTTTTGAAAACTTGTTTAAAACACTGAAGAAGTCAGGAAATATTAGCTCTAAAAATCTTGGCCAAAATCCCAAAGAAATGGGTTTATATAGGCCCATCAGAAAACTAGCCGTTAGGCTGATCTGGCAGCCTGACAGGCTACCGGTCGGCCGGCCCGGCCGACCGCGAACGGTCAGAAATATGACCGTTGGGGCAACCCGGTCGACCGCCGGTCGACCATAACAAACAGAGAGCTCTGCTCTCAGGTCCGGTCGACCGCCCGGCTGACCGTCCTTGTGACTGCCAAACGTGCACAGGCTTGTGCACGTCGGTCGACCCCAAGGGTCGACCGGCCTCTGGTGCGGTCGACCCGTGCGGTCGGCCGACCTGGCCTGTCAGCCACTGTTCAGGGACAGAAACACATGTTAAAAATCTTTCTAAAAATTCTTTTAAGTCTTGTAAAAATACCCAAAAATAGTTTTATCATTTTGCATTGATATATAAACATGTGGTAAAAAGTTTAGCTCAAATATCAATCAATATGAACTATTTTTGTGTTTTATCATTTTACCAAAAACCAAAATATGTATTTTTATCAAACTTGGATTTTTCAATACATGAATAGAGAAGTCAAAATAAGTTTGTTAAAAGTTAAGCATGCATGTATAGAATGAAACAACTATACATATATCAATTAAACTTGTTTTGATCAACTATTCATGAAAACCAAAAACCAAACATAAAACGTGTGTGTTATGTGCACTTGAGCATATCAACTATACTAAGCTTTACAAATGGATCTAAAACACACTAAACTATGGATACCTAAGTCTTCTTGACGATCTTCATCTTCAAGGCGACTCGATCCACAAACACCGTGATCCATGAGCTAGGCAAGGTATGATCTTGATGCTTTGGCCCTGGATTCACCATGAAAAGCTTCTAAACTCCTTTGTTGAAGCTAATCACCAACTAATATCTTGTTAAAGGATCTGAAACTTAAAATCACAAGATTATTAGTAAACATAACTACATGAGTTAATCATCATCAAAACTAGGGTGGAAGGCCTTTGGGCCAACAATGTTATATTCATCTTTTTGGCCACTCTATTTTGTTGCGGTGTTCTCTTACTGTGAAGTATCTTTTTAACCCTTATCGTGACATGGCTCTAGGAAAAGATCACTAGTGTACTTCTCATAATTGTCTTAAGGGAGTACATTGATATTCCTTATCGTATTCTTCTCCATATTTCTTTTCCACTCCACAAACACCTCTGTCTTAATGGAGTACATTGATATTCCTTCTCGTATTCTTCTCCATATTTTTTTCACTCCACAAACAACTCTATGACTTCCCCTTTGTGCTTCATAGAATATACCCAATATCATCTAGAGTAATCATCAATATAAGACTAAAAATAGTGGTTACCTCTAATAGATGTCGTCTTCGTAGGTTCCCAAATATTCGTGTGAACACAGTCAAGGATCCCCTCGGTGCAATGAATTGCGGTGCCGAATTTTACCTTGGTCTTCTATCTGATGACACAATGCTCACAAAATTCCTATTTGTAAGTCTTGGCACCTTGCAATAAATTTTACTTTGCCAGAGTTTGCAAAGATTTTTCACATATATGTTCGAACCTCATGTGCTATAACTTGGTACAGTCATTATCTGAACCAATAGAAGTCACCACTTGTCCTATACCCGTATTACCTTTCAAGTAATAGAGGTTATTGCGTTGGACGCCCTTCATCACAACCATCAAGCCTTTAAGTATCTTGAGAACACCATCTCTACCAGATATCTCTAGACCCAATGTTGTAAAGTCACATAGAGGGGGGTGAATAGGTAAAGTACTAATCAAATGCGGAATTTAAAATCTTAAGCTAACAAAACTAAACATAATAGATAATCAAAGAGTGAAGTCAAATTCCAGGTGAAAGGCTCTAGAATTTCTCCTCAAGATTCCTCTTTTATAAGAGTTGAGGTGCTTCAATAGCTCTCTTGAATAAATGCAAGTGTAGGCACAATATCAAACATATATAAATGAGCAATAATATCAATGCAAGATATAAACAAGAGTTGAGTTGAGTTGAGAGATAGTCAAACACAAACACGAGAATATATTTCAACCTTTGAGCCACTTGCTCTACGTCTCTGCCTTTATCTAGAAGGAATTTCTATTATCTCCATAAAGGAAACAATCCCCTACACAAAAGGAGGGCACTTAAGCAATAAACCTCTATATAAGAGGTGGGCATAAAGCCATGGTACAAAGTTAACACTCCTTTACACAAGAGGGAAGCACAAAGCAAATAAGGGTTACAACACTTGGTGACTACTAAGATCAAAAACTAGAAATCTCACAAAATAAGAATCCTATAAGGATAGATATAGAGATGAAATAGCTCAAGTATGTGAGAAAACTAGGATTTTTGAAAATGAAGCTCTTATGAAAACACTTGAAAAAAATATCTATGAAGATACAGAAACTTGAAGCTCAAAACTTGAATTTACCAAAAACTTATTTTCTTATTTTTTTTCAAAACTAAACATAATTTTTTCTCTTTTAAAAACTTTCAAAAATCTTGTCAAAATCTTATTTAAAGCTGACCCCTATTTATAGAAATAGGGTAAAGATGATTAGAGAGTAAACTCAGGTAATAAACTAGTGATTAAATCCAAATAAAGTAAAATATCTGTTTGAGAATAAAACAAAATCACTCAAAACAAAAACAAGCCTTTTCTAGCAATTTGTCAAAGGTCAGTCGACTGGCTGGTCGACCGCCAATGGCTATAAAAATAGTCTTTGGAGCCAGCGGTCGACCGCTCGGTCAATCGAGCTTAATCAGAGAACTCAGCTTTCTGGCTATCGATCGTAAACAGAAACAGAGAGCACTGCTCCTTCTGCGGTCGACCGAAACCCAGAAACAGAGAGCGCTGCTCCTTCTGCAGTCGACTGGTCGGTCGACCGATATGCACAAGCACAAAGCTGTACATTTACGATTGATCGAGCGGTCGACCGACAGAGCAACTTGCTCTGGCTAGCGGTCGACCGGGCTCAGCCCAAATTCTGATTTTCTTTGATCTTTTAAAATACATTTTAAATCCAAATAAATCTCTGAAAAGTCTACAAAAATAAGTTAATGTAAATGCATATGAGCACAAATATGTGCGATAAAAAACAACATATATTACAAACATGTGAACTTGTTTTTGAGATAGAAATATAATCTTGAAATATAAACTATATTAAAAATTATTTTTCAAAAACTAAACCTAAATAAAAAATTAAGTTTTTTCAAAACTCTATAAATACAAAAGCAAGTTTCTCAAACTATTTAAGACACCAATGTGTATAGATAAAATCCAATATACATATAAAATAATATAAAATTATTTTTGAGAAAATTCAATCATGAAATAAAAAACATGCTCTAGTTAAATCGAAATGGGTTGAACCAAAACACTGAAACTTTTGATCTTGAAAACCAATATTAAACTTGTTTGTGTGCTTGAGCAATCAACACTAATTTATACTTTACACAAATCTAGACATTCTTACAAACTCTAGAGTCAAGTCTTCTTCTTGGTGTAGATCTTCTTCATCTTGACTTGATCAAACTTAATTCTTTAAAGTTAGACTCCTTGAGTTCTTGATGTGTTTTTTATACTTGAGCTCTTGAATTAACATGTGTTAGCTTGAAGAAGCTAAACACCAATTAAAATTTTAATTGAGTATCTGAAACTTAATAAACACAAGATCGTTAGTACTATAACTACATGAATTAATCATCAAAACTAGAGTGATAAACTTTTGGGTCAACAATCTCTCTCTTTTTGATGATGACAAAACTCGTGGAGTTATATATGCATGGATTAGAGAAAAACTCTATGACAGCTCTCTCTTTAACTCATGCATAAATATAATCATATAAAGGTATGCAATAAGGTCAATTAAAACATCAAACAATCATAAACATATTTGCAAAATATAAACATCATGCATATATAAACACTTCTCAAATATCTCTCTGTCTTTTTGTCACTTCATCCAAAAAAAAGATAAAGAACACAAATAAGATGTATGGGATATAAAATTATGATAAGGAGAGACATTAAGTCAACTCCCTCTGCATACATGTATTACATGGAGAAATGAATGACTGAACCTAACCCATATAAGTATAATATACAATGTATAGATGAAGATGTTATGCTCTCCCTATACATGTGCACGATATAGAGAAGAGAGGTTAAGCTCTTCTTTACATAATACACTCATCATATATTTACATATAAAGAAGATGTTAAGTTAACTCCCTTACATATGGGCAATATATATCAAAAACAAATTTTGAGAACAATTGAAATTAATTTATTAAAACAATTCCATTTGTAAATACCAAAATTTTAAAACAAATGTAAACAAACACAAATACCAATTGTAAATTTTGGATAAATCATATGATACCAATTGAAAAACATATAAAATATACCAATTTCAACATATTGATACCAATAAAATCAAAATGATTTTAATACAATTTTGGGGATATTAAAAAAATTTAAACTTATTTCTCTTTTTAGAAAAAGAAGTAAATTCAAAAACAAATTTATTTAAAAAATTTCTCCCCCTTTTTAAACCACTAATGAAACAATTACATAAGCTTTAAAAGTGATACCAATAGAAAGTGATACCAATTGAAATGAAAATTCATGATATCAATTGTAAATGATATAAGCTTAGCAAGAAATTAATTTGTGCTAAAGAACATATACAAAAATATGAATAAATAATTGTAAATCATGCGCAACCAATCAATATATATATGTATGATACCAATTGTAAATTTAATACCACTTGAAATATGAGGCATACATATATAGATAAATAAGAATGAATATACAAAAATTAAATATCATGTAAATCATGAGTATAACTCATTTTATCACCAACCTACATGCACATGTTAAAAGAATAATCATTTAAAATTATATAAGGCATGATCACCCAACCAACTGCTCACCAAGAGTGGCATTTTCAAAAGTAATTATTTGAGAATATTTGAAGATAGTTTGAAAATACCAAATATAAAGGATGATTTTTAAATTGATTATAAAATAAAAGAATTATATTTTAAAAAGAGTATAAGTATAAATGTAAGAATCATCAAAACTAATATATACATAAAGAACTAAATAAGAATTGAGCACAAATTAAATAGAACATGAATAGCATGAAGATCAAATGTATCTTAACGATTATATATGTATATCACATTGTACTAAAAAAATTTATGTTTAAACATATAATCAAAACATGCAAACCATGATTATGCTAAAGATTATCTAATTAAAGCATATAAATAAAGATGGAGGATGGAGATAGTTGTCAATACTGATTGAACTAATCTCTATTTCTCCAAAACAAGGTAGTCCTCCCACCTAAACTCCTAGATAGTGATGCATCTATTGATTGTCTATCAAGTTTCGATTGCATCCACCACCAAAACACCAAATTCTCTCATGTTTTAAGAGAGTTAACACCTACATAAAAAATAATTGGTGTGAATTTTGGTATCCATATCTTTTTGGATCCTTGACAGTTAGTATCACTATGAACCAAAACATTTGCATTTGAAAATTTCAATTTATCAAAACAAAATTTAGCTAGATAACATTTGCGGTCAAAATGTGAATAATGATGCACATGGCATGCTTGTGAGTATAATGTGTTTGTGCATGCCATGGAGTATGTCCATGGATATGTGGAGCTTATTTCTTTTGAAATAAAAATTCAAATATCTTATGATCAAAAAACACATTGGCTCAAAGTTGAGCCTAAATAGTCAATTTGTTCTTCAAAATATCAAATCTCATTTTTATTAATATTTGAAGAAGCAACTCTAGCATGAGAAACAAAATTCTTTTCATTTGAAATCAACTGAACATTGTTATTCAAAGAATCATTTTCTTTTAAGACAAAATTATGTTTCGAAGAAAAAGCATCATTTTCTTTCTTTAATTTCAAATTCTTCTTTTTCATCAAATCATATTTTCAAAAAGCTCTTCACAATATAAAGCAAGATAATCATATGATAATTTTTCATTTTCCTCAAAATCGGATTCTGAATTTACCTCAAGGGGGTTATCCCCTTGGACCATGAAATACATATGCGTGGAATCATCTCGGAATCATACTCGGATTCACTATCTGAATACCAAGTGGTTGCTTTTATTACTTTCTTTTACCTTTTCTTCTTGGGTCACTTCTCTTTTCCTTCTTGAGGTACATATTCGTGTTTTCACTAGAAGAGTGAGTTCTTCATCATCTTCGGAGGTGGTTGGATTCACAACACTTTTCTTTTTAAGTTCTTTTGAGGAGGCCTTGAGTGCAATACCATCCTCCTTTTGTGGCTTACGATCTTTTCTTGCATTCATCTCTATTTCATAGGTCTTCAAATTTTCATGAAAGCGGTGAAGTTCATTTCTTCCTTATCGTTGAACTCTTTCAAGGTGTTGATTTCCCAAGCTTGAGAAAGTGCTCTATTGATTTTTCGCACCTTTTGATCAGTATCGATGGGCTTACCTGGAGAAATGAATGCATTAGTAATTGTAGTGAAAAGGGTAAGCAATCATCTATAGATTCATCATCAAATATATAAAAGCTATCATATTGAGAGTTAAGCAAATCAATATAAGTTTTCTTGACTTGTGATGTGCCTTCATATGTAGTAATTGAAAGTTGCCAAATACTATATGCACATGTACAATTTATAACCCTAGAAACTTCATCATAATTTAAAGCTGGTAACAATGCGTAATGAGCTTTTGAATTGGCATCATATTCTTTAGCGGTAACTCGGACCATGAGTCCTCATCATTTTGGGACAAACAAATGATTTTGCTTTAGTTTTGGCTACTTTACTACCCAAAAAATTAAGGAAAATTGTCATCTTTACCTTTCATATAGGAAAGTTAAGTCCATCAAACTTGGGTGGACAATAAATGTTAGATTTACCACTATATACCATGAGTGTGCAAAACGAATATGATGATTAGCAAATATAAGGATCTCTCTACGATGGTGAAATCGAATATCAAGAGCACCAAGATTCAATACCAATTATAAATTCACCAGAGGGACTGAATAGGTGAAGTGCTAATCAAATGTTGAATTTAAAATCTTAAGCAACAAAACTAACATACAACAGATAATCAAAGAGTGAAGTCGAATTTTCGGTGAAGGCTATAGAACTTTTCCTTAAGATTTCTCTTTTATAAGAGTTGAGGTACTTAAATAGCTCTCTTGGATCAAAGTAAGTGTAGGCATAATATCAAACATATATAAATGAGCAAGAGTATCAATGCAAGATATAAATAAGAGAAGAGTTGAGTTGAGAGATAGGCAAACGCAAACACGAGAATGTTTCAAAATTCGAGCCACTTGCACTACATCCCTGTCTTCGCCTAGAAGGATTTCCAATATCAAAGAAACTCCATATAGAAAACAATCGCCTATACAAGAAGAGGGCACAAAGACAGTGAATTTCTACACAAGAGGTGAAACAAAGTAAGTGTACAAGGCCACCACTCCTCAACACAAGAGGAAAGCGCAAAGCAAATAAGGATTACAACATTTGATGACCACTAAGATTACAAAGTAGCCTCATAAAACAATAATCCGATAAGAATAGATATAGAGATGATTTAGCTCAAGCTTATGAGAAAACTAGAATTTTTGAAATGAAGCTCTTTAGAAAATACTTGAGAAAATAACTATGATGATATAAAAACTTGAAGCTCAAAACTTGAATATCCCAAAAACTTGTTTTCTTGATTTTTTTTAAACTTAAACACAAATTTTCTCTTTCAAAAACTTTAAAATCTTGTCAAAATCTTATTTAAAACTCCCAACTATGACCTATATTTATAGGAATATGGTAGAGATGATTAGAGAGTAAACTCAGGTGTTAAACCAGTGATTAAACACAAATAAAGTAAAATATGTCCGTTTGAAAATAAAAAAAATCACTCAAAATAGAAACTAGTCGTTTCTGGTAGTAAAAATAGCCGTTGGAGTCATTTCACCGCTCGGTCAACCGAACTCAAACAGAGAACTCAGCTCTTTGGCGATTGACCGAGTAGTCGACCGAAACCAAGAAACATAGCACTGCTTCTTCTGCGGTCGACCAGTCTGTCGACCGACATGCACAAGCACAAAGTTGTGCATATACAGTCGACCACGCTCGACTGATAGAGTAACTTGCTCTGGCTAGCGGTTGACTAGGCAGTGCCTAAATTCTGATTTTTTATCTTTTAAAATATATTTTAAATCCAAATAAATCTCTTTAAAGTCTATAAAGATAAGTTCATGTAAATACAAACGAGCATAAATATGTGTGATAAAAAATCAACGCATATTACAAACATGTGAACTTGTTTTTGAGATAGAAATACAATCTTGAAATATAAACTATATTAAAAATTCTTTTTCCAAAAACTAAACTTAAATGGAAAATCAAGTTTTTTCAAACTCTATAAATAAAAAGCAAGTTTCTTAAACTCTTTGAAGCACTAATGTATATGGATAAAGTCTAATACACATATAAAATAATATGAACTATTTTTTTGAGAAAATTCATTCATGAAACTAAAGCATATTCATGTTAAATCGAAACGGTTTTTAACCGAAACACCAAAACTTTTAATCTTGAAAACTAATGTTAAACTTGTGTATGATATGTGCTTGAGCAATCAAAACTAATCTATACACAAATCTAGATATTCTTATAAACTCTAAACTCAAATCTTCTTCTTGATGTAGTTCTTCTTCTCCATCTTGACTTGATCCAAACTTGATTCCTTAGAGTTAGACTCCTTCTTGAGTTCTTGATGTGTTATTTATACTTGAGCTCCTGAATCAACATGTGTTAGCTTGAAGAAGCTAAACGTCAACTAAAATCTTAATTGAATATTTGAAACTTAATAAACACAAGATCATTAGTACTATAACTACATAAGTTAATCATCATTAAAACTAGAGTGATAAGCCTTTGAGCAAACAAATCTTCCAAGGCACCTACTGAGATAAGATTTTTTTCAACTGAGGTACATACCTCACTTTCTTCAATTCCTGCGTCATCCCATTAAACATCTTGATAAGTACTATATATATCCCTTCCATGTTACATGGACGATCATCACCCATGACGATGAAACAACCATTTAGCTTCTCGAAACTGAAAAATCGATCTCTATTGGGACACACATGATAGCTAGCACATGTATCTAATATCCACTCAGAATCACCTGAGTAGCCAATAGACTGAGAACAAGAATACCGATGAGTCCAAATCTAATCTGCCTGCCTGTGAAGTACCATCGACTTGTGTACTGACCACCTGTGCAAGATTTGCCTTGGGATTTTACTCCTTCTTATCCTTGACTCTTGGACAATCAACTTTTCAATGACCTAACTTTTTACAGAAGGTACACTAGTTCTTCTTTAGATATCTGAAATCAGTTATGGACTTTGATCTACAACGGTCACCTTTGCCCTTTCGACTGAAACTCTCGCCTCTTACCATCAACGCTTCTACCAATATACTATTAGAGAACTCTTTGCCTTCCTTCTCAATTCATGATTTACAAGAGCAGAAGAAACTTCATTATATCCAAGGAATTGTTTTCCATTGATTACGGCGAGAACAAAGGTCTTGTAGTCTGTAACGCCCCGATCCCGTGGGTACGGAGACGTTACTACGACGTATATAAATAGGTCAGAAATACTCTCGCATATATACACTAAGTATCAGTACATGTAAGAATCAGAGTACAAAGAACGTGGTGTGTTCACATTCCAACATAAGAGCACAATTACAAAGTTATCACAGGATGTGATACACTATTATAAGAATATTACATCACCGATAGGTGCAAATGCGAGAATACAAAGAGATATATAAGTACGAACAGTATAAAAGGCGCTCACAAGTCAAAAAAAGAAAACTCGAGAGACGAGTAGGGGGCGTGAAAGGAAAGAACTCTGGACGGTCTGTCGATGATCCACATTTCGCTGCACTACTCTAATCAGCAACTAATGAGTTAAAAAACTCTACCCAAAAGATTTTAGACTCTCTCCCACAAGTAATATATAGTGGTGCTTCTGCTAGCCATTAAACGACGAAAACACTCAACATTAGTCCATAAAACAATCACTCATTTAATAATCACTGAAGCATTAATAGATTGAAAACAGATACATAATCCATTAATTTCAGATCAATAGTATGTGTTTTCATAAGTGTTTTCATATCAGGACTCCTTTCGAGTTGGGATTAAGATAACCAAATTTTCATGCAGTTATTTTATGTCCAAAATCATAATTATGGTGGGAGGGACTATTTTGAAGTTAATCATGCCCATTCATTAAGTAGGAAAATTGCATAACTAAAGAAGAAAAATTTAGAGTGAATCGTGTGGGGGCAAGACTCAAGACTGTAATTAGATGACTTATCTCCTGAAAAGTCCTCGCTTAAGAGAATACTAGAAAGAGTGAAAATTAAAAAGACACATGGACGTAAAATGGAGAAGGAATTTCAAGATCCTTAAAATGAGAACAAAAGTCTGGGGCAAGTCCCCCCCACCCCCCATGCCATGAGAGAGAGAGAGAGAGAGAGAGAGAGAGAGAGAGAGAGAGAGAGAGAGAGAGATGCATCTAGAAATCTCATGTACTCTTATGTACTTTGTCATGGGTTTTTTCTTGTGAAGAGAGGTCTTTTTCCTTATGTAAGATATATCTCAACTATGTACCATTCCAACACCCAACCCCTACCTCTCTATCACTAACAAAACCTAACAACCATCCATGAGTTTGGTCCACACATTGAAAGCAAAATGAACCAAGCTCACATTTATATTTATGGACACCCACTAGCCATTTGTTGCCCCAAATTGTTTCAAGGTACTCTTGTTTGTCTACAATCTGGTGAAGGTGAGAAACAAAACTTAGCACAAGAGAGAGAAAGAAGTTTGTTACCCATGAGACATGTGGTGAGCTTTCTCCCTTGTTTCATTTGGTTCAATTAGGAAGATTTCATCTTGGATTCAGTTTGGTCTGGACCAAACCATATATTGTGCTAGCTTGAAAGTGACCCTAGCTGCTCACTATTCTGTGCACAAGGCCTTTGATTGGGTTGATTGGTGCGGAAAGGTCCCAATTAAGTTAACTCAAATCTCCTCTCTAGTTTATAATGTATTTTTAGATTTTCATTGTCCGGTAGATATTGCGCGTGCATCACTCGTGCACATAGTTCAGCTTGTCAACCATGATACAATGAATTGTTAATTTTTCGTTCTTTAGCCGAGACTGCGCGTGCATTGCACGCGCATTTAATTTAGCTTGTGTAGTCATGCTTGATACATGATACAATTTCTGTTATCGAATCTATACGAGAAATGATCAATGTTAGCTGAGTTGAATTGACTCTAATTAACCTGACATTTTATGTTGTTTTGTCATGTTCAACATCAAATCACTCATAAGTGAGACTGGATATGGATCTTCCTCAGCCATTCCCTTCCCATATTGTTAATTTCCTCATCTTTGCGTGAAGGAGTATTGCATTATCATCTAAAAGAGAGAGAGAAATCCAAGACAGAATTAAAACACCACCCAAACCTCAAAAATGCCCATGAAAGAGCAACACTTTCACATGTCAAACAAACATGGCTCCCAATAGTGGCACTATATGATATATATATCCCTCCTCCATAGATAATTCCTTTGAACATTTAGAAAAGGTTTCCAACAAGAGGCGAGAACAAATGTAGGGGATCATCATTCTATTCTAGGTATAAATATACGTTGGAGTCCTGTCCATTTGCAAGCTACCAATGATTAGGAGATTCAAAAGATTTGCTCACCAAAAAACACTCTTTTGCCTCACAATGTGGCAACCTATGGGAGCCACATGATGCCCTTGTGGATATCTCAAAGCCTAACAAGGGGGGGCGGGGGGTGGGTGATGCAGTTGATAATTGAGAGAGTTGGTGATGTTTATGTTTTTAAATGAGATGTTGATTGCTTTTTTGTGGAGGTAACTTGAGAGCCACGCATGCTCTCTTTAAAGTGTGGGGAGTGCTTTGTTGAGTGGGCATCCTTGCTTTGTCATTGAGGGTACAATGATAGTTTGTGCCTAGGTGAACCTATAATTAGTGGTGGCAACG